>APFE030887327.1:132185-174894 GCA_000404065.3 Pinus taeda | reverse complement strand
AAAACTTTAAATTTCAAACGATTTTCAAGCATGACATGAAAGATAAAATATCACGTCTTTGAAAAGCCTCAAAATTCCAATGATTTTTAGGCATGACATTAAATTTAAAATATCACGTCTTTGAAAAACCTTAAAATTCCAACAATTTTTAGGCATGGTGCTAAGAAAAAATACTTATAATTGTTTTCAACCATCACATTAAAGATAAAATACCGTGACTTAGAAAAACATTAAAATCTTGACAATTTTTCAACCATGGACTTAAAACCAAAGATTATGACTACAAAAAAATCTTAAGTTTTCAAAACATTTCAAGCATAATATTATGGAAAAAAAAATTATGACTAAACAAAATTTAAAAATGAACACTTGAATGAAAGAGTTATTATACCAAGAGAAAGTTATTTTTTAAATGTCAAATGTATAACGATTTTAAAATCTTAGCCTGAGACAACTTGATACATTGCAACAAAAATTTAAAAATCAACCATCAAATTGACACACAGCATAGGGGAACTCAACCCATTATAATGAAAACTTAGACCAACCATGAAATTAAGACATTGTGGATGCAGACTTGATTCATTATAACGAAAAATTTAAAATCAACCATCAAATTGCACATAATGGGATCTGGTTGTTAGACAAGCATCGACACGAACCCTGCAAAAAAAAAATAATAATAACAACTAAATAAAAATGAAAAATACAAAAGAAAACAAAAATTCAAATACTGAAAAGAAAAAATAAATAAAATAATAATCATAATAAACAAACACACAAAAAATAATACAAAAGAAAACAAAATTTTAAATATTGAAAAAATAAAATTAAAACACAAAAAATAAAAAAATAATAACAAGTAAAATAAAAAACATAACATAAAAAATAATTTATATAAAAAAACAAAACAAACACAAAAACCTACAAATTGTAAATAAAACAAATTAACTTATAAAATTTAAAAATTTTAAGAGTTAAAACTAAAAAAAAAATATATATATATATATAAAATATATATATATATATAAAAAGGAAAAATATTTCAAAAATACACATAATTTAAAATAAATAAAAAATAAAAAATGAATGAATTGCTTTACATTTATAAGACTTTAGTGATGGAGATGGCTCTGCGACAACAGGACCCTGGCTCTCAACTACATGCAGCTAGAGCACCTTCTGCTCACGACTATGGTTAAGACATTATCCAACTTCCCTTGGTGACTGCAGCTTCATGTTGGCCACCTTTCGTCTTCCATTTTCCGGCACTTGGGGTATACATCGGTGCACTTGTCTAGGCAACTATCGGCTGGCACAAATATTTTTGTGGATCTCCTATTGTTGTTTGTCGGCTGAGATGGAGGTTGATATGGTCAACTATCTGAGGATCCATTCGACTCCGTGCATATTTGGACGATATCTGCACCTCATCAGTCAGTCGCCACCTCTACCATCTCCCTGCAACTACCTTCGACTTTAGTGGGCGACTTTAGGGTATTCTTGGCGTCCGTTTTTTCTCATCCTTGTGCTCCAGCTCATAATTCTGTGTCGTCGGTCAGACCTCCATCATCATTGCTGGTTTTTGGCTCACCGAACGCATCCTTCTACTTGTCATGCTTCGCCTATACTCCACCCTCTCCAGCTTCCCTATTGTTCTTCGCCTCCTGCTTGGACCTGTTCGCATCCTCTATTTCACCAGATCTCTCGGGTATCCCCTCCTCTGTAGTACCTTACCCATCTAACCCTCCGGATTTGGACCCCCACTGCTTTCACTCATTGAAACCATCTACTCTTGTCCCCCTGCCTCAGGTATCCATCCCTATTACATCTAGCTTTTTTGAAGGCTCCTCCATCCCGCTACTTAACTTGGGAGAAGTTTCTAGGGCTCGTGCAGAATAGGGCATTGCCTCTAATCCCCCTGTCAATCCCTTCACTGGAAAAGCGCCTCGAATTGTAAAAAAATACAAGGGAATCAAGGTCAGGAGCAAAAAGATCTCGTTAACCTTCAATGACGACTTATAGATGGGAGATGTGCACAACACCGCAGATAGGGTTCTAGTTGGAAAGCTTCGGGGATTTTCCTATACTGCAACCCACCTCAGGTTTTGGATTTTGGAAATTTGGGGCTAAGTGCAAAAAGGTCTCCCTTCGGTGGTTACTTTATCTCACGGATGGTTCGCCCTTCGCTTCCAACACCCTGAATATGTACTATTGGTTTTATCTAAGCTCTAGCACATATAACTTGCTCTAATCTTATTGAAGAGGTGGAGCCCCCTTTTTAACCTTAAACGTGAGCATTTGGGGGCTGGCCCAATCTGGGTCCATCTACCTAGTTTTCTGCTAAATTTCTAGTCTGAGGACATATTTAAACGCAGTGGTAATGCACTGGGGACTTATTTGGACTATGATAAATCCTATATTGTCAATGTGAATATGGTTATGGCTTGCATCTTGGTACATTTGGATATGCATGAAGATTTGGAGGAAAACCTAAATATTCAGTGGAGGAATACTCGCTGCCTACAAATTCTGAATTATGAGGGGTTTCCCTACAAATGTCCTCATTGCCATAAGATTGGACACTTGTACAAGGATTGTCCAATGCTTGCTTCCAGCTTTGCTTCTGTATCTCAACCTAATAATAACGCAGTGGATACCATCAGGATCACAGGACAAGAGGCCTACAAAGGCTGTTAGGTGACCCCTAAAGACATATGCTCATATGCATGGATCGAGCAAGGAACCTATTCGCCCACCCTCTCCTCGCATCATCAAATCACATGTGGTCGCGACTGGCATCACTTCGGGTAATCCTTCCTCTTCTCTCCCTCTTTTTACTACCTCTATGTTTGAATCTCATCTTTTTTCATCTATTTCACAATGCATCTCAGCTCCTACATTTGTCCACCTCCCTCTTACCTACTCCCCAGTATCCTCCCCCCCCCCAACTTTCTTCGATACCCCCCCTGTTATCCCTGATGTCCCTTGCAATGCACCCTCTCTGAGACTTCAAATGATTCTCGACTGAGGCATCCTTACCTCCTCCGATCACTAGTCAAATCTTCATCTGATGATTGTTGTGGCATTGGCATTGTCCTCCCTCCCAAGTCCATCAAACCTACCATAGGCAAACATTCCCATATCTCAAAGGCTATAATCCAAGTTGGATTGCATGTAGCACAAGGAAGACAACTTCCCATTGATAAGGTCCTTAGAGCTATGACCTCCCCTACCCCTTTCTCCATGAATTGATTATCCTACAATTGTCATGGGATGGCTAGTCCTGCCAAAAAACTAGCCTTTAGGAGACTACTTGAACTCGAGAGGGTGCACATCATATTCCTATAGGAAACCCTTGCTCTCATTGATCATATCATCCCTTCCCTTGAAGCACTTATATTTGGTTGGCACTTTCATGCTCTTGATGTCTGTGGCTACTCTGGAGGAATTGTTTTTGGTTATAACCCTAGGGAAATCAAGTTGCTCAATATTTGGGGGGGGCGGTTTTATCGGGGCAGACATCTTTTCTTCTGATCTAGGGAGGGATTTGAGATTGATCAATGTATATGATCCATGCATTAATCAGGCTGCATATTGGGAAAATTTCCTCAATACTACATGTATTCAAGCTAATAACATCATCTTGGGGGAAGATCTTAATTTCTCCATTGGCCATGTGGAATCTTGAGGACACAAATGCCCAAGTTGATCCACTATATGATCCATCAGTCTTACGTTGGAAGATCACCACTTTATCGATATTCCTATGGCTCGGCTCCAACCTACCTGGCGTAATCGAAGGACTGGAGAGGTTATGCTTTCTAGAAGTTTGGATCGTTTCCTTATCAAAGAAGCTCTTCCTGTTCGATTATCTGTGTACATACAATGGGTGGATCGAGAGAATTATCTGACCACTCTCCTATCTACCATGAATTTGCAAGTGCAAATCGCAAGCCAAAAGCCCCTTTTAAGTCTAACTCAACCTAGCTCAAGGATGAGGAGTATACCAAAATGGTCATTGATTATTGGAAAGCACTTCCCCCTACTCCTAGACAGTCACTAACTGAATATTTTTCTAAAAAATTTCTCTACCTCAAGCACAAAACAATCAACTGGGCCAGAGAAAAAAGAGTAAGGGACGATCACCTCCTTAATGATATTGCATTTGAACTTACAAATCTAGTTGGAGCGGATGATTGAGGATTTGAATATGTTGAAGCAAAATATTTCCTTATCAAACTTGAAACAAAGAGGACCAAAATCCTAAAAGACACAGAGGAAACCTGGAGACTTAGGAGTCAAGCCATTTAGCTTCGATCTGGGGATGATAATACAAAGTTTTATCATCAATTTTCAAATGGTCGACAAGCCATCAATACTATCTGGAATTTGGAGGATGATTTTGGACACCAGGTACAATCATTCAATCATCTGGCCACTCTCAGCACTACTCATTACAATCGGCTCTACAAAGCACCACAGGAAGCTACTCTTGTTGATATTATCAAAGTGGCAGGGTTGTTTCCTATATTTGTTGATCATGAAGCTGTAGAGGATCTCGTCAAGCCAGTATCTATGGGCGAATTGGAAGGAACCCTCAAATGGTTCAAGAAATATAAGATCCCTGGACCAGACGGGTGGCCGGTAGAATTTTATCTTGCTTTTTTTGAAGTACTTAGCAATGATCTGCTTCAAGTTATTGAAGAATTTTGGGTAAGTGGCCGAATGTATGATGATTTTAATTCAACCCTCATTGCTCTCATTCCCAAATCTGACTCCCCTCTAACCTTCAATGACCTGAGGCCCATCTCTCTCTGCAATTGCATATATAAGATCATAGCCAAAATTATTTCCAATGGCCTTAAACCTATTTTATCGAAGCATATCTCTCCAGAGCGGATTGCATGAAGTTGTTGGCACCACCCAGGAGGTCCTCCAATCCATCAAGAACAAGAGGCTTAAAGGTATGATCCTAAAGAGTGATTTAGAAAAAGCATTTGATTATACTAGCTGGCTATACTTGAGAATGCTTTTGACTCATTTGGGCTTCCCCTTATATTTCATCCAATGGATCATGCATTGTATTACCAATGTTTCATATAGTGTTCTTATCAATGGTTCTGCCTCTTCCTTCTTTCATGTTGAGCGAGGCCTTCGATAAGGTCCCCTACTTTTCTTGTTGATCATGGAAGGCTTGAGTCATTTTATATCTGAGGAAAAAAGACAGGGAAGACTTCAAGGTATTAAAATCACCAACAATTGCATCCTTACCCATCTACTATTTGTTGATGATGTCCTCATTTTCCTCAATGGATCGATTGGTGACACAACTGCATTTTCTTCTATCCTCATATCCTTTTTTCTTTGCCACAACCATGGGATGCAATCAACTTAAATTGACTTTGGCTATTTTTGGTTGCTCCCTCAATGAACACAGGCTGCTCATCAGTGATTTCCTTACACTATTCTCCCATTTGATGATGGTCTTAAATATCTTGGATTTAGACTCAAGCCCATACATTATAAAATAGTTGACTGGGTATGGCTTGTGGCAAAAATTGAAAGACAACTGAATATTTGGCATCACAGATGGCTCTCTAGGGCTAGCCGACTCACTCTTATCAAATTTGTATTGGAAGCTACACCAGTGTACTAAATGTCCTTGGCTTGGATTCCAAAGGGAATATTGCATAGAATACAACATTTGTGTTGCATATTCTTATGGAAAGGGAAACAAGAAGGCCATACATATGCATGGGTAAGCTGGGACCTCATTTCTCTCCTAAAGAAATGGTGCGGATGGAGCATGAAAAATCTAGATGCCTTTGCAAAAGCATTAGTAGCTAAAATAGGATGGCAAGTTCTTACTTCAAAGAATCTATGGACTAAGGTGGTCATACAGAAGTATATTAATCCTCTCCATATTCTTAATTGGATCAAGCAACCAACATGGAACAAAAAATATATATCTACAGTTTGGAGAGCAGTTTTGAACTCTTTATCATGCATCTGTGATGGATTAACCTGGAGAATTGGTAATGGTAACATGGTTTGTACTGGCATGGATCCTTGTTCTGGATGTGGGAATGCTTTTCATCTTCCTCCTGAGCTACTTCACTTCCTCTCAATCGTAGCTATATCACTAGACTTGCCCAAATTGTTGATCAGGACAATTCTACTATCTTCTATCAAGCCTGGAAATCTGTTGAATTATTGGGTATACCTAACATCTGGCATAATGATTAGCAATCCTATATTAGTGCACTCTCATATCACATGTTCAAATCACTGAGGGAGAGGATGAGCTCATCTAGGCACACATGTAGCATGGTTCCTATTCTCCTAAGAAAGGATATCCTCTCATCTATTTTGCAAACAAACCCCCCGCTTCTGATTGGTGGTGGCGCGCTCTCTAGACGCTAAAGGCACCTCCCAGAGCTAAACTATTCATGTGGTGTATACTCCGCAACAAAGCCCCTGCAAGGAACAATCTATAGAAGCGATCATATTTCGGACCATCTTGGTGTATACTATGCAAGCAAGCATCGGAATCTATTAAACACTTATCTTTATTATGTGTTATTACCATTGCTTTTTATGGCATAATGTACTTGCAAATCTACACCTTCCCAATCATTGGCATGGAGCTAATATATTGGAAGCATGGCATTCGTGGTCGTCTGTTGCACACCCAACCAAGATTAGGAAGCTCCCTCTCATGATATGTTGCTGCATTCAGTTGCAAAGAAATAAACTTATTTTTATGGGTACCGCTCCACTATGGCCTCAAGCAACGGCACACCTCATATCAATATATAACAATATACCGGAGGATGAACGCCCTCACACTACTCGTAATATCTCTACTGAGATTATCATCAAGAACATCCCTTGGGCATACTTCGACAGTTTAGCACAATAGGAAGGTTGTGGTGGGTGTGTGCTACTACATATTGCTGAAAATCATTCTTATAAAATCCAGATGGGACTGGGAGATGGAATCAATAATTTTGCAGAACTTATTACACTCATACATTTACTATATTTTTCAATTGAGAAAGGATGTCGTCACATTCAGATTTTTGGCGATTCCAAACTTATCATAAATTGGTTTAACCAACAATATGCATGTCACGTGTACACACTCTGAAACATTTTGGATGAGGCTATGCTTCTGAAATCTCAATTTGATTATATCTCTTGTCATCACATATACAGGGAGCGCAACCAAGTTTCTGAGAGATTATCCAAGGAGGCTGTGCACCAGCATCGGGGGCTCTGGATGATCCAGGAGTAGCCAAAGCAAGAATTCTACAGATACTTCCATAGACCCTATGATGACCAACAATAGTTTGGGGAAGACAAAACTGATTTTATGGTTTTTAAGATATGATTGTGACCATAATTCTTCTCAGTTATTCATGTATATATATATTTTTGTCAGACATATCATATGTACAACTTATTAGTATCCCAACCTGGGAAATTATTATTCTTTATAGTAACACACAAACAATGACAACAATCACCCTTACAGAATACGCTTCCAAGCATCTACAACATGGAATTTTCAACATCTTAATGAAATTGCGATTTTTCCTTAAGGCAAAAAATTAAGAAAAAAAAGTACAATTAACTCACCCAAATTCAAAACCATTTTTTTAAGTTAAAAAAATTAAAATAAAATAAATTAAATTAAAAATAAATATATATCATATAATATTAATATTCAAACATTAAATTAAATATAAAATCAAAAGACACTCAGTTTTATAATATATATTATATATATATTAAACATTTAACAATGAATTAAATAATAAAATTACAAATATTATATATAATTAAAAAACGGGAAAAATTAAAATAAATAATACATATCCAAGGCAAGGGCCAATTCTAGGAATCTATCCCTAGATTCCCGTCGACTGGGTTGCAGGATGGTTGAGGAGGAGGGGCAGGATAACCCTAGCACCCCAAGCCTTTGGTCTGCAGAATTTTTTTTTATTTTTTTTTTTATGTTTTTTTTTTTGAGAGTTTTTTTTATTTAATTATTTTTCATTTTTTAAATTTTAAAATTTTTTTGTTTTTTATTTTAATATTTTATTTTATGATGTTTTTTTTCCTTTGAAATTTTGTTTTTTTTGAATTTTTCTTTTTTTATTTTATTTTAAAAAAAATTACAAGTTAATTTTGTTTTTTTTTTTTACATTTTATTTAATTATTATTTTTGTCATGTTTTTTGTTATGTTTTATACGGACATGAAAATCACAACATTAAAATATATATATATTCTCACTCAATACATTAGAAAATTTAAAGTGTAAAAAATAAGCCCTCTAAACAAATAGAGTTGATGTTGTATTATCACTTTTCAAAATCAAAATGAAAATCGCTAACAAAAAAGTGTTAATACCTGATACATTTAAAAAATTAAGTGTCAAAATGTGTTGATGCTACATCAATGCTTTTCAAAATTAGCATGAAAATCACTAACATTTAAAAAAAAAAGTCATACTTGATACATAGGAAAATTTAAAGTGACAAAAATACGCTCTAAAAAAAGGTATTCTCTAAATCACCTGACACGAGGATTCG
Source organism: Pinus taeda (assembly GCA_000404065.3). Taxonomy (NCBI): domain Eukaryota; kingdom Viridiplantae; phylum Streptophyta; class Pinopsida; order Pinales; family Pinaceae; genus Pinus; species Pinus taeda. The sequence goes on along the minus strand of APFE030887327.1, from coordinate 166,292 downwards.
GGATTTGTAGGATATAGGGATTCAAGAGTCGGATTTGGACACGTTGACCCCCCAGAACAAAACACGTAAGATTCGTTATATATATTATATAATATTATATTAAAAATTAGATATTTCTTACACAAATTCTCATTAATGATACAAATTCATTGATTTCAAACATAGATCATCTAGATGTTAGTTTTACTATTTACAAAGTAAGTTAGTAATAGTAACATTATAGTAATTAGCATGCATAATACATACAAAATTCAAATACCTGTCACATAAAATGATAAATCATGATTCATAAATGAAAGACAACATACAAGATAGTAAGATAAATCGGGACACTTGTGTCCTAACGGGACACGTACAGGATTCGTACATGTCCCATTCTGGGATTCGAATCCCGAACGAATCGTGTTTGATTCGTGGGATTCGGACACGCAGGCCATTTCCAGCGAATCCGATTTCATAGGGTATTCTAAATCACCACTTTTCAAAATCGAATAATTTTTTGCTACCTAAAAAAAAATGAATACTAGGTAATTTTCTCGTTTGACCAGTAACTATGTTTGGAAGGATCAATGAATTTGTAAAAAATATGATATAACTGTCATTAAGGGTGGACAACATTTTTTTAGCATGCCCTACCTTTAAAAATATTGTATATAGCTTTACTTGGTTTATGAACTCGTTTATTCTTCAAGACTCCTAGCCAATGTTACACACACTGTGATAATACCACCATATATATATTACAATATTTTGAGGTTTTGAAATTATCACATTAATTGCAGTAATTATTGCAATAATTTTGAAATTAACACTGTCTAGGGGAGGGACGCCATTATCTGTGCGCCCTCCCCTCCATCTCGCCTACACCCACGTGAACCGCACATGACCTTGTACGACACGTGTCTGACGTGGACTGCCACGCGCTGTGCAACGTGTCAAGGGTTCAAAACTCATTTGCTGACCTTTCGCAGTGTTGTTTCCGCCTGTTTGCCGCAATGTGTGGTTTGCCTCTTGTTTTTCTATTTGGGTCCAGTTTTTGGGCGAAGCCCTCCGCCAACGATGGCACGGGACAGCTCCATTACCTACGCGCTTCGTCCGCCATGGTTGAGCTAATGTCCGCCATTGTTTTCTTGCATGCATCCATGGCTGGAACAGGGTTTCTGTTGTTCTTGTGGTTTTCCACCTGCAATTGTTGGTCATTCTGGACCGCCAGTGGTTTAGGGTTTCCTTGGTGGTTGTTTAATTTGCATTATTTGTTGTTTGGGGAGGAGCCCGTACCAATTTCATCTAGTTCGAGGTCGAAGGTTGCATTTACACGTAATTGCAGGTTTTTGTGGTTTTTGTTTGGTTTTTTTAGTTCTTTTTCTCCATTTGCTAATTTCCCACTTGTTGCAGGTGTGGCGAGCTCTGGAGAAGGTCTGGCGAAGGTGTGGCGAGCTTTGGACATGGCTTCTATCCGGTAGGATTTTAATCCTACCAACCATTTATGATGTGTTTTTCAACACCTCACCTTGTGTTTTTCAACACCTCGCCTTGTTTATTGGAATTTTTGTTAACTTTGCACTTGGAGTTTCAGGCAGGTTTTAGGTTTTGTAGGTTAGGGGTTTTGTTTTGAGGGTTTAGGGTTTTGCAGGTTAGTGGTTTTTATTCTGGATCCTTGCAGGTTCCTCAGATCCTAGCCCGACAGGTGGAAATAGAGTATTTCAGTTAGGGTTTCGACCTTTGGTCATTTTTCTTCTACCTCCGAAGGTTTTCAATTTTTTCAGGATTATCACCATTTTCCATGGAGTTTGAGTCTTCATACTCTTTCAGTGATGCCTTTTTGTTTCCTATGATCCCCCTGATGCTATTGCTACTGTTTCCACCTTCAGTTAATTCCATTCTGCAGGTTGTTCAGATTTAGCAATTCTAGTTTGTCTTTTGTTACTGTTCAGTTTGGCTTTAAGTTCAGTTCGATTTTGAGGGTGCATACATGGTCCATTTTTCAAATAGCATACATCCTTAGGCTGTCCAAGGTGTTTTTATGGGAGTTGTCTATTTTTGGATGAGAACTTAGTTCTATAGGAGGCACCAGCAGATTTGCCCGATGTAGTTATCCATGGAGCTAGAGTGTACTAGGTGTTTTGAGTAGGGTTAGGGTTTGACACAGTGAAACCAAGTTCTCATTGCACATTTTTAGAGACATTATTTTACCTTATTCTGTTATCTGAGAAAGGATATGTAGGGTGCCCCACTGTGTTGGTTAGTGAGTTTTGGTTTTGAGCTATTGTTGTGTATTAACTTCTTTCTGTATTCAATAGAAGATGGATGTGTTTGAGAGTTAAGATATTTTACAAAAGTATGTGCTTGTAGGTAAGCTTACTTAGATCTAGATTATTCCTTCAAAGTTGAAAAACTGCTTACAGTGGTATGCTTTCTATTATCCTTCTTGACGGCAATGAATAATTAGATCTGAATCATATTGCTACTGTGACTTAATAAATACCATAAGATAATAATAATAAGCCTAAGACCATTGCACATTGACCATAAGAGGCTAATAAAGTCATATGTTTTTCTATTGGTGACTTTCCAAGTGTTTTTCTAAGGTCTAGTATATGTTTTCTGATATCTGAAATATGCTTTTTGAGATCTGGTGTACTTGTTTCAGTAGGAAGAAATCAATTTTCTAAGGTTTAATATCCATAAAAAAATCACTTATCAGTCTTGGGAGCATCATTTTGAAGCTAATGGTGAAGTATTAAGTGATTTATTTTGTGAAATATTGTTCATCTTTGCAGTGGAAAAAGAAGCCCCAAGACATAATATGAATTGACAACAATTTCAAAAGGGGAATAAGTATCTAAGTTATCATTGTAGCATCTTTTGTCGACTGATGTCATCTCTCTTAAATATTTCAGAGGTTGGTGTATTTTTTGAGCCATTGGTTTTAGGTCTAACTATTATGTTTGCATCCATTGGGTGGCAGACTTCAATGGTTTCTCCTTTTGTCTTTCTTATTTGAGCATTGCATGTTTGCATCTCATCTCATTGCAAAACATTACATTGACATTCTTATTTGTATTTTTCATATAAAACAACATGTTCTAGCTACTCTTCGGGAATATTAACTCTTGCATAATATATCCTTCCTATACTTATCATCGTTCCTTACAAAATTGTTACATTATTAAAGTAGAGAAGGAATCTTATAGAAGTCAGATCTAAAATTAACATAAAGGTGAATTTTGTGCATGGCTTTTAATTTCTATATTAGCTACTTTCAGTTGAGGGTTGCTAACATTTACTTTTCCTTCCACACCATCGTCTTGGAGATAGGCTTCTGGATGTGAATGAACTTAGTAAGCATGTCGATTAGTGATTTTGAGATTGTGTGGATGTGGATGATTGCTTTAGCTCTCCTCATCATTTGAAAAAATTGATAGATCCCAAGCAGTTCAGTAGGTATTTGTCCTCTTTAATCTGTCTTTTGTCGGGGCAGAGGTCAAATTATAGTAAGGCACCTAGCAGGATATGAGACATGGAACCTAACTGGATGGTTTCTTCTTGTTGATGATTACTTCCTCAACATCTAAAAGAACTACTAGATCCGAAGCATTTCAAGCATCGTCACCTCTAGCTTCCTTTTCAGTTTCCCTTGATGTTGTTGCAATGGACCATGGCACTATACAGGTGTATGAAGGATCACATCCACATATCCTCCCTCTCATTCTCTTAGCCCTAGATGGTGAATTTATTATGCCATGTCCTTCCTCAAAGCAATGAAGCATTATTAAAGTAGAGAAGTAATCTTATAGAAGTCAGATCTAAAATTAACATAAAGGTGACTTCTGTGCATGGCTTTTAGTTTCTAAATTAGCTACTCTCAATTGAGGGTTGCTAAAATTTACTTTTCCTTCCACACCATCGTCTTGAAGAGAGGTCTGTGGATGTGAATGAACTTAGTAAGCATGTCGATTAGTGATTTTGAGATTGTGTGGATGTGGATAATTGCTTCAGCTTTCCTCATCTTTTGAAAAAAATGATAAATCCCAAGCAGTTCAGTAGGTATTTGTCCTCTTTAATCTATCTTTTGTTGGGGTAGAGGTCAAATTATAGTAAGGGACCTAGCAAGATATGAGACATGGAACTTAACTGGATGGTTTCTTCGTGTTGATGATTACTTCCTCATCATCTAAAAGAACTGCTAGATCCGAAGCATTTCAGGCATCATCCTACTCTCAGGCATTGTCACCCCTAGCTTCCTTTTCAGTTTCCCTTGATGTTGTTGCAATGGACCATGGCACTATACAGGTGTATGAAGGATCACATCCACATATCCTCCCTCTCATTCTCTTAGCTCTAGATGGTGAATTTATTATGCCATGTCCTTCCTCAGAGCAATAAAGCATTATTAAAGTAAAGAAGGAATCCTATAGAAGTCAGATCTAAAATTAACATAAAGGTGACTTTTGTGCATGGATTTTAGTTTCTAAATTAGCTACTTTCAGTTGAGGGTTGCTAACATTTACTTTTCCTTCCACACCATTGTCTTAAAGAGAGGCTTGTGGATGTGAATGAACTTAGTAAGCATGTCGATTAGTGATTTTGAGATTGTGTGGATGTGGATGATTGCTTCAGCTTTCCTCATCATTTGAAAAAATTGATAGATCCCAAGCAGTTCAGTAGGTATTTGTCCTCTTTAATCTGCCTTTTGTCGAGGCAGAGGTCAAATTATAGTAATTGACCTAGCAGGATATGAGACATGGAACCTAACCGGATGGTTTCTTCTTGTTGATGATTACTTCCTCATCATCTAAAAGAACTGCTAGATCCGAAGCATTTCAGGCATTGTCCTACTCTCAGGCATCGTCACCCCTAGCTTCCTTTTTAGTTTCCCTTGATGTTGTTGCAATGGACCATGGCACTATATAGGTGTATGAAGGATCACATCCACATATCCTCCCTCTCATTCTCTTAGCTCTAGATGGTGAATTTATTATGCCATGTCCTTCCTCAAAGCAATTAAGCATTATTAAAGTAGAGAAGGAATCTTATAGAAGTCAAATTTAAAATTAACATAAAGGTGACTTTTGTGCATGGCTTTTAGTTTCTAAATTAGCTACTTTCAGTTGAGTGTTGCTAACATTTACTTTTCCTTCCACACCATCGTCTTGAAGAGAGGCTTGTGGATGTGAATGAACTTAGTAAGCATGTCGATTAGTGATTTTGAGATTGTGTGGATGTGGATGATTGCTTCAGCTTTCCTCATCATTTGAAAAAATTGATAGATCCCAAGCAGTTGAGTAGGTATTTGTCCTCTTTAATCTGTCTTTTGTCGGGGTAGAGGTCAAATTATAGTAAGGGACCTAGCAGGATATGAGACATGGAACCTAACTGGATGGTTTCTTCTTGTTGATGATTACTTCCTCATCATCTAAAAGAACTGCTAGATCCGAAGCATTTCAAGCATCGTCCTACTCTCAGGCATTGTCACCCCTAGCTTCATTTTCAGTTTCCCTTGATGTTGTTGCAATGGACCATGGCACTATCCAAGTGTATGAAGGATCACATTCACATATCCTCCCTCTCATTATCTTAGCTCTAGATGGTGAATTTATTATGCCATGTCCTTCCTCAAAGCAATAAAACAACCTAGGTTAAAGCATTTCTTCCACTGTAATAAATAGTCTTTCAATGTTAATAATCAATTTTTTATAAACATTTGTGCTTAGCTCGCAAATAAAATTGATTTACAACCAACCAAGTTGATGTTGGCTTTTCAATGTAGTGAATGCATAGAACCATAATGTTGTTTGCATTTCAAAGCAATAAAACAACCTAGGTTGTAAGCCAAAATGTTTTTGTGACAAGAAAAGGACACAATCCATCCAAAATCCACATCATAATGTGGTTACAACCAAAAACATATGACACCCCTATTCTTTATGACCATGAGAATCTTGTAAGATTTCTACATTATAATAAACTATAGATGTTCCTTCTAAAATGGATTTTGGCTATAATGTCGCACACATTATGAAATAAAACAACCTAGGTTGTAAGCCAAAATGTTTTTGTGACAAGAAAAACATACAATCCATCCAAAATCCACATCATAATGTGGTTACAACCAAAAACATATGGCACGCCTATTCTTTATGGCCCTGAGAATCTTGAGTGCCAAAACTCCCCGAGTTACCTTCTTGAGCCAGGTAGGTTGGCCTACTTGTCAAGGGTTGATTAGGAAATGGTTGATTGTTGCCATATGATTGACTCCAATTTGCAGCGTCCAACCATGGAGGTATTGAGAACCCATACCTCACATTTGCACTACTGACCCCTGCATTAAGTAGAGGTGTGTAATGAGCATACATAGAATTGACACCAACTCTGGTAGGAATAAGGCAAGAGGGTAAACTGTCAATGTGATAGTGAGGCACTTGAATGTTTATGAAATCTTGGAATAATGGTTTATTATCTGCAATGGAGTCCAATGAGTTTGAAATAATCTTGGTTTCATCAGCTATTCTTGTATCATTGTCAACCATATTGATCATCCCTTGTTCCTTTTCAAGCATTTGTTGTGCCTTTCGATTTTCCTTTTCCTGTCTTGTCATTTGTTTTTGTTGGTCCTTAACTTGCCTTGCTTTATCTCTTTCAATCCTTTCATCTGCTCGACATTGCGCTGCAACAATCCTTGCTGCCTTCTTCTCCTTAACTAGATCCTTCTTTTTCTGTTTTAATTCTTGCATTTCAAATTTCTTTTTTTCAGACTCAACTAACAAGTTTATATAGTCCTCTGAGGTGAGTAACTGTGAACTTCGGCCCAGACGAAGACTACCCGGTGCACCTTGCTTTTTTTTCATTGATACTCTCTCTACTGGTAGCTTTAGGAACCGGCCAAGTGTCTTCTCCACCCCTCCCACCTGCATGTCATTGCTTGGTACTTCCCTTTCAGTATCTGATGGAACTGATTGAACTATATCGTTATCTTCATTTGATGCCTCATTATGTTCTTCATCTTCTTCCATTGATCTATTGTCCACAAAAAAAATGAACAATTTCACTGTTCAATTATGTTGGTTGTGAGGGCATGTTCATGCTTTCTTCATTGGTTGTTGAGACACTGTGCATTCATATTAATCATTGCTTCTGCTAGCCATGAAGGTGGGGTTACTTGGCTTGGCAATGTCAATTGGTCATTGTCAACGGCATGTTCAAAAATTTCATTAACAATATTAGCAACAGGAGTTTCATGTTCTTGAGTTGGTGAAACGATCTCCATGTTACTGCGAATTTGTTCATGGTTATATTGTGTTTCACATACAATTTCATCATATTCAGCGTATAAGTGTCCTTGAGAGAGGGAAATCATATTACCAGCTGCAACAACATCATCTTGGTCATCTACTTCTTGCACTTCAACACCTGTTTGGGTATTCCCTTCTTCCTAACCATCCACATGAAACACTTGGCTACAACCAGTATCATGCATAAGAGAATCATAGTTCAATGGCCACTCCTAAAGCCAGTCTTGATAATTGATGGTGTCAAAGCCCTTTTATAAGCTTTACTTGCAAGCTCTGCTAGCTCGAACCTTTTCACCTCAACCCCTAGATTCTTTGCCATCCATGCAACGCACTCCGACTTGAAATAGTTCTTGAAAGGGCTAAACACACTAACATCAAGGGGTTGCAGTCTATGAGTGGTATGAGCAGGCAATGTCAGCAGGTCTATGCCTAAATTGTTTGCTTCCTCAAGTGTTTGTACAGCCATGTGGCTCCCATGGCCATATAATATCAATAGGTCTCTGTTATTAGGCAAAACGCCACATAGTATCGATGCAGCAAAGTGAAAAAGCCAGCTTAAAAACAGTTCTTTAGTCACCCATGCATGGGGATGTGCAGCCATGCATGCACCTAGTTCACAGTTCTGTATATAGTTTTTCAGTTGATTTTTACCTTTGAATAGATAAAATCCTAGGATTGAAGTACCAATTACATTGACACAATATAAAATAGTTATCCACTCCCTACTTTTAGGAAAAATCTTTGGCACATTTTGGCTCCCTCTCTTGGCAATTACCCGCATGCCACAATTCCTCCCTGCCTGTAAACCTGTTTCATCACAGTTCCATATATGGTCTGCTCCATAAGAATGTTTATCGTAAGCACTAGAAAGTGTATCATAGAACTTTTGCACAACTGCAGGGCGCAAATTTAATGTTCTGTCTCTGTCAAGGCCCTCAGCAGTACGCAATACAAGTTTTGGATGCCTTTTTTTAAACCCAAACCACCATGATTTACAAAGAAACCTAGCTTTGAATGAGTTTGGCCTCCCTTAACAGATTTGAGCAAATGTGGATTTGAGTTGTATCAACTCTAGCCCATGTCCCAATTGGGCCATCTCTTTACACCACTCAACCACCTCGGCCTCCTCCTCCTCAGTCATAACTGTAAGAGGCCCTCTACATTTTGTATGAGTCAGTGCATTTATCCAATAATGTATTGATGAGGGAGGAATACCATGTTTTTTTACAGATGCCCGAACTGAGTATCCATTAAACTCTGTGTCGTCAATTGCAACTAACATTTGTTCTTTTGTCCATCCTCTTATAGCACTGATCTTTTTAATTGAACTTGCCCCTTGGACTGTTGTTGACGGTGGTTCTGTGGATGATGGTGTGTTAACATCAGCTACCGTCACAACAACCTTCCAATAGGGCCCTTCCACTGCTTCTTGTTTATGCTACCATTAGTCTTGATGATGTTTATTGTTGGCCTCATACAAGGTTTTCGGTTACAAAAACGAGCCCCAGGATTTGCCTGGTAACTTCAATTTTATTTTCCTGATCGACATATTTATGCGATGTCACTAAGTAGTAGTCATTTGATTATGCTTTTCAAGTAATCTCTCTTAGGCATTAGTTCTCATGGTGGCTGTAACGAAACATTTTGACCCATTAATTGGGGGTTAGCATATGGTAGACTTTTAAGTGGTATTGCAAGCTAAGATGATGGCGGTAACTGCAGTCTTTTGTAAAATGATGGTCCATGGGTTGCATTTCTGGTTCCTGTTCACAGGTCAGTTAAAGTAGATTTCAGTATTAACCTATCTATTAATGAGTTTCACTCACTAACTTAAACCCTAGTAACTCTAGGTTTTAGGAACAGAGAATGTAACTGCAGGTTATAGTAACATAGGATATAACAACAGGTCGTTTGAACAGAGTCGATGTTACTAAAGCACTGCATTAAATTGTGGTAGGAATCCATTATTCGCAAGTCTTCTAACCTATCTATCTTTGGATAGTAGCTCACAGAATTAGTCCATCAAATTTCAATTGAGTTGATCATCATGTTCCTACATATTTTTGCATGATGTCTATATTTTCTTGCCAAGCACACCAAGCAAATAAAATCTTGTCGGGCACATCAATACGTTTATAAGTCTGAACATAGAAATAGAAATAGGTGAATTGTGAAATAGAACTGTAGGTTGTGTGTTTATTTTCATGAAAGTGAAACTGAATCTGTAAGAAGGTGAATTGTGAAATAGAACTGTAGGTTGTGTGTTGATTTTCGTGAAAGTGAAACTGAATCTGTAAGAACTGAAACTGTATGAACTATGATAAATGAAAACAGAACTGTAAGAAAAATGTGTTGTAATTGATATCACTAACCTGGATATACTGGCAACTATTTTGTGATGTTCTGTCTTCAAGGTTATTGAATAGTTTGAAAGCATAACATGCAACTTCAACAGTGGTTGAACTTCTTTTATAGTTTTTGGCACTTGAATTTAATCGATGGACATGGATGGACATGGATTGCAATGGCTTCATTTTGAATGTGTGATCTGGATTTAATTTGATGTGATCTAATGGTTGGGAATTTGTTATTTGTTGATCCATGTGCTTTAATTTGTTTTAATGAGAAATAGAATGAATTTGGGTGTCATTTATTGCAGTTATTGGGTAGGGTGTCATTCACTGAACAAAGTGGGTTTAAATGTTATTGGGTTGGCTGTCATTTATTGAACATAGGGGGTTTAGTTGTTGAACACAACAGTTATGGCTAACATACATTCCCTTTTATTATGTGCAAGTATGGATATTTATTTGGGAACAAAGCTTCAGTTCTGATGAGTGGGGGTTGAAGTGACTACTACTTTGTACTTCTGGAATAGACAATTTTGGAAGCATTCATGGTTTTATCTGTTTTCTAGTTGGGTCAATATGGTTTGCACTCTTAAGTATTAAGATACTATTTATGGACAGTTGTGGGCTCAGTCAATGTAATGGGAAATTTTGGACATAAATTAATACTTATCTATACTTAATGTTATTTATCTTTGTTTAAATATTGGTTGCAAAAGTCTCAATTTCTGGTGGCTTTGTGGGACCAGTACTATATCAATTACTGGTCCTTGCACAACATTAGACATCTCTCCTCTACATCAATATCACCTTAAAACCTAAGTCACCTGACATAATGACACGAGACATGAAAGGCAAGGAAATGCAATTGTCTTACACGGTGCATGAAGGACAAGGAAATACAATTGTCTGACACGAGACATAGTGACCCTAAAAAGAGGACACAAATGTCACAATTTATGTATGATAAATTAGTCAATTATTACACATACAAAAATGAAATATAAAGAAACATTCGAATCTTCACAAATTTTAGAAACTAAGATATTTACAATTTTACATGATGATGATACAAATTCAATCGTACAACTAGTGCATATAACCAAATAGCATCAAATGCAATCCAACTTTGAACCAACAATACATTAACAAAGAAGCTATAAACGACCTCCAGAGTCCAAAAAATAATGCTACAACAAATAAATATATATCATCAAAATCATTTCCTAAATTGGAATCCTCATCATCAATATAATTCTCTAACCATTATAATAAGACAGATAAAACTTACATGTCAAATCAAGATTTTGTTTGACTGATCGGTACATTTTTACTAGGGTCATGACAGAGGGGTTCAGCAATCACTCCCACCAACATTGAATATATAGAGGGCTTGGTGCTCTTGATTAAATGGTAGTTCCATACCATCATACATGACAAAATTGAATGGAAATGTTGCAATCACCCAAACCTTGAAACCCTGAAAACTGTTAAGTTTGTTGGATTTAAGTGAGATCTAAAACGCTACTTTCTCCATATGAAACTCAGTGAAGTCAAAACTACTCTCAAACATCTTTTATATTTTATTTTTATCATTTTACTTTAAGAATTTAATATTAGCATTAATTACATAGTATTAGTAGGTTACAAATCCAGTATATTTTATTTTTATCATTTTACTTTAAGAATTTAATATTAGCATTAATTACATAGTATTAGTAGGTTACAAATCCAGTTGCCTAGCACTGGAATCCCTTCTAAAATTGGGTATATTATATTCAAATACACTCCAAGATATTTCATAGCTCCAACTTGCTAAGTGAAATGCCCCCCTCTCCCCTGCCCAAAAAAAATTGCCTCTTAGCCCCAAAAAAAAATTTGCTAAACAGCCCGGAATATTCGGAAAATCGTGATTTTAAGTAAGCCACACGATGTTTATTTTTTTGGAAAATCGCAATTTTTTAGGATGGAAAAATCGGCCGCCCAAAAAGATCTCAATTTTTCAGCACACCGCCAAAATATTAGTTATGTTATCCACACTGCATATAACTTTAAAGCCTTCTAATGGGTACATTTTGTATTTTCAGTCAAATACATTGATTTATTGTAACTGAATAAAAGGTATCACTTCAAATACTTCTTTCTACCCACTATTACTTCATGACATCATATCTCTGAGCTTACCGTTACATTCATGTCCTTGCCATAATCACTCCTCACACTCCCATGCAATGTAATTCTGAGGTTAACCTTACTTTTATGTCCATGTCATAATCACTTCTCACACTCCCGTGCAATCAGTTCAACAGATTTATCAACGTAGCTAATCAATAGTATAAAAACTGAGAATTCTTTCAATGATCTCCACTCTGTGACAATACAACTTCTCGCCGTTATCCATTGCGTTAGTCTTTCTAGGACCTAGATATCCCCATGACTCTTTTCCAAGATAATGCTCACTATTCATATTGAATAATAGTTGCTCAAACATTATAAAACCTTGTATAGGTAGTCGTCACCTAAAGAATGTCTAAATCTATTTTAAGATTAATGAGGCTATCGTATTCCATTTGTTTGATTCTCCTAAGGTTTTCAACTTTTCATTAACTTAATGTCAAACCAGCATGACAGGACACAAGTGTATTTCTTTGTGGACAAATATAGCATGCTCATTGGCTTTGCCATGTATTCACGTATTTTGAATATGGATGTGAACAGTTTCTACTCTTATACACATTTTACAGAAGAACGGAGTCAAGCCCAAATAATGGAAGTTGCCACATCTCACTCCCCGAGATAGATGGAGTGAATTCATTCAGGGTCTTCATTGAGCAGAAGTGCAACCATGTTGTCAGCAGCCTGAGCACTATCATTATTTACACTTGGTATGATGTTTTCTGGTGCAATATATTTGACAAACTCTTTTAACTCTGTAAAGCTGCAGTGTTCACTATATGGAACCTCATACCTGCACCACAAAATAGCAGGACATGTTAGATGATCTAAGACTGGTGATTTATGATCAAAACAAGCAATTGCAACAAAAATTGCAGCTTCTACGAAATATTTTATTGTACCGGATAATGGTTCCCTGTTGCCATCTTTTTCCTGGAGTCTTTTTCTTTCCTTTCCCAAAAGTCCATCCAGTTGGAGAAAATGCAACTATAGAATTGTAACAACCCTACAAGTATTTATGATGACATAAGCATATTTCCAATAGAGAAAGGAGCATGCTAAAGTAGAGCAGAAAGTGAACAAAACAAAACAAAAAAACAGTATGGTCAAGATTCTTGCTGTGATGAGGATGAAATTTACTAAGTCAGCAATATCTAATGTTGTCTCCATGTTTGTGCAATGAGATTGCAAATCACAACCAATGATTGATAAATGAGATTTATTACCTACCAACCACCCTAAGAACCCACTCGGTCCATTAAAATTTGTAATGAAGAATTAAAAACTAGATTCTTACATGATAACGTTTTGATATGAAAGCCATCCTCTTGAAGCTTGCTATGGTCCACAAAGGCACAACATGAATATGACTTTCTTGCTCATTGGATGTTAACCACTGCATATCCTCTTTAGGTAGTCCCAAGCATTCCAGCAAACGAAGTTTGGCTGCACCAACATAAACCTTCTTGCGAAGAACCCTTGCAACCTCCAAGAATATTCTCTCCTTTCCTGCCATACGAACATCATTAACCAAGATGCAATTAGTTTCATAAGTATCATTATTCAGATGATATAAGGCCATAAAATTAGTCAAGAGGTGTAGAATCCTTATAAGTAGAAAGCCATAACATAGTCAAGAAATATAGAACTCTTATAACTATAAAGCCATAAAAATTAGTCAAGAAGTATAGAATCAATCTCACCAATGGTATAAGTACCAATCAGAAAGAGAGTTTTTGGGTTGAAAGCTTCTGCCTGAATGGCTTCCAGAACAAATTGAATAACTGTTTCCTGCTTTGGAAAGTCATACTGCATGAAAAGCCTATAATTGTCAGAGGCACCTTCCTAAATAAATACGAGTTTGAAATATCTCTTTAAAAAATTCCAAGCTTGTCAGTCCAAACTAACTAATACCTGAGGATTACAATATGTTGTATCGAGGATAAGCGTATGAATATTACAGGAATCAAGAATTGGATTGGTAATCATTTGTTGACAGAATCTGAAGTCTCCTGTGTGAAGAACAGGCTGCAAGATTTGGAAATTGTCAAAAACAAAATTTGACATCATTTTACATTGCTTGATATTCACATCAATTAAATACCATTACAAGGAAACTGTCCAACCCTTACCTTACCATTAGGTGGTTCAAAAAGAAGGATAACTGATCCAGGGCAGTGATTGGCATCAATTGCGGTTACATATACTCCATCTACATCAACTCTCTCATTTAAAGGTAAAACATGCAATTGATCCCATGAAAGTCCAATTCTCATATTGACAAGGCGTGCCGTGATTAATGAGCAGTACACTTTACCATGACGGAAACCTCTGGTAAGTCCTTGATAATCTGCTAGAGGATGAAAACATGTAAAACACATAGTACCTAGAAAAACACATTATGCTATTGCTATGCAAGTAAAGCATATATGCATGTTTTCCAGAGTATCCTGATCCACGAAACAAGCTCAGATGAACCAATAAAAAGTCTAAAGCTTGATTAATCTAAAGATGCAACACAGAGAATGGTATAGGAAACAGACTGACCTTCCCTACTAGGTATAATAGTGAATTTTGAAATATTATATATTTTCCTTCTGTTGCTCCCCTCTCTCCCACTCAGGGCCTCAATGCAGTGAGCACCTTCCTGCACCACTCTAGGCCTTCAGGCCAGTACTTGAGCCATCAGGGCACAGTGGGAATGTGGGAGGGGGAGGAGGGCAGACTGGGTAGATTTGCCCTTGCTTGTCCTAAAGTAATATGCCATAGTCTGTTACCCTAGAACAACTATTTTCAATGAAGATTCAACTGGATTTAGACAAATGGTGCATGAAAACTGTCTCTACAACAGTGATGATATATGTTGCCTTTATAGATGATGAAAGGGATAACACTTAGAGACTGCTGAAAGTAATGTCTATTAACTCTATTAACTTTATCAAATTCATTTAACACTGAAATTCAAATATGTAAGCCAAGCAGAGATCCAATTGATTCTGTCAACACAAATTATAAGGCAGAAATTGGAAGAAAACATAAATAACATCCTTGAATTTTATTATTTCACCAGTGGCAACGTGCCTTGGCCCTGATTTTACAATAAATTGAACAGCTCTTTAAGATGCAATAAAGGCACAAATCCAATACAAATCCGCACAGTAAGTCATACAATTGAATTCGATCAACCATACGATTCAAAAATTCAAGAAATTGCAAGGTAGTACAACAGAATCAAAATTAAGCACAAAAATACCCTACTAATGACTAGAAAATTGGCTGACATAAATTCAAGGTTGGAGAGATTACAAGAGCAACAAAAGTTAA
Organism: Pinus taeda; assembly: GCA_000404065.3. Classification (NCBI taxonomy): domain Eukaryota; kingdom Viridiplantae; phylum Streptophyta; class Pinopsida; order Pinales; family Pinaceae; genus Pinus; species Pinus taeda. The sequence goes on along the minus strand of APFE030887327.1, from coordinate 151,153 downwards.
ATGCAACAAAGCATGATGAATTTAGGAAAGAATTTTAGAAGAAACATCACCAATTAGAGGAACAAATTGCTCAGAAGCAAAGTGAGTCATACCAAGAACAAACAGAAAAAAAATAATCTCATTAATAAAATCATGATGAACTTAAGTACCTCATAACAAATCTTTCAGCACTGGTTGATTCTCCAGGTACCACGAGCTATCTTGGTGCTTCATTTTCCATTCTTCAGCTTCCTTCAAGAATTGTTCAATCATTTGGTGTAGCTTTCCAACATCATTTTTCACTATCTCTTGCATCAGAGAACTAGAAGCAGGGTTTAATCATAACTTCTCGATGCACTAGTTCAAACTGCAAATTCTTTGTTTTTTCCTTTGCCTCATCCAGCTGTGAGGACAGATATATCACTTTGCTCTGTTCAACCTCCAAATATGTTATTCTTTCCTCCATTGTTTGGCCCTTTACATTGAGGATGGCATTTTCATTGCTAAGGAAATTTACTTCCTATGTTAATTGCCATTTTTCCTCAATAATTTATTACATCAAATCCAAGACAGGAAATCAGACTACTCTCTAGACTGTTAGTCCTTGCACCCTTTCCTTGAGAAGAGAGATGTCTTCAGTCATTTCCTACAGATCCCTCTCTAAAGAGGCCAATCTATTCTAAAATTGTTCCTTCTCCACCTCTAGGGCCTGTTGCCACAAAATCTACCAGGCCTTGTTAGGGGACTCACAAGGCGAGGGCCAGGCCCTACAGCAACGGTGAGGGCCAGAGCCTGTAGCAACAATGAGGAAGGATTGCCACTGTCACCTCAACAATCTTCCTCCTGCTATTAAGTGGAGTTTCACCACAAGCGAGGCTTCACTATATTCACCTATAAGGGTATTCTAGTTAGAGGGCTCCTAGATGATATAATTGGGCTAGGGAAAGATAAGTTAATGATTGAATAAGCTGAATTCTTCTTTATAAAGTGCAACTATACTAACCCTAGACTAAACAAGGACCTCCACAAGCTAGGGTTTATTGATATGCAATGATGAAGGAATACCTAGACATGTAGAAGTTAGAGAAAGGTTTATTAAATGATCGGATCAACAAAGGAACAATATCGTTGAGAAATCTAGGGCATTAGCATTAGGCAATTTCTATTCAATTAGTGACTGCTTGTGAATGCTTTTTACTTATTTAGATTAGGATCTTCTTCTTCTTATTTATTACTGTTCTTCTTCATCAAACAATAACCAATGCATGAACATAAATAGACAAGAGACACAGAATGTAGGCTATCAGCCAAAGCCAAAACCTCTCACTCTGAGGGGAAATCCTACACAAATTCTTCTTATAGAGATTCTAATTGACGAATACCAAGACCAAGACCCTTGACCTATTAGCCACTCCAAGATCAAGACACTAGTTCTCTGTCTTCTGCTCTTTTCTCCTTCTTGACTCCTCTTCCTCTTCGACCTTCTTAATCCTGAGATCATCTCCTCAATGAGTTGTAGATACACTAGAGATGGCACCAAGACATGTCAATGTAGTGTATCCAAGAATGTGACCACTTTAGCAGCACTAAAATACTGTGATAGATCCCAGAACAACAGCGTCTTCGTAGCACTACACAGTGGTCTTCCTCTGTTGTAACCTCGAGACCCTTATCTTATGAAACAAAACTTCTATTGAGCCTTAAAAGGACCTTCACCTCTCCTCCATCGATTATCTGAGTTCCTTCTTTGCATTTGACTTTGTCTCTTCCTTTTGTTGTGATTATGATCTGAATCTTACAGAGGTCCTAGCCTTACTTTCTATGATTTAGCCTTAAACACAAACTTCTTGTCCCTTCTTACCCATCAAGAGATCTCGGAGATGTCACCGAACTGTTGACTGTACTTCATCACCGAAATTTCATAGGAATCCAAACTTCTATTATGTAATAATGCAAATACCTTGCCCACCTATTTATAGTGGTTTGTCCCATATAATAAGTCGACCTATACATCCGAATAAGTGTGTCTCCAAATAGATGAGCCGACATGAGTTATTTTTTGTATTTGAAGGCCAACTTGAAGAGAAGTATTAGTGCTTGTCGTTGGAGGGCTATTTGACAATGTTATTGACCTAAATACATTTGACACATGCCCAAGAAGGGTTCTTCATACATGACATTGACTCTTTGACTCTAATGATAAATCCTAAGGCTCTCAATGGGAGCCAACTAGATAAAAACTCTTGCTCATGAAACCCATGAAGCAAGGCATTACAAAAATATTTTTATCTTCATCTTTTCATCATTTACAAAGATCATAATTACATGTCATTATGAAGACCGAACCTAGTTACACTTTACAACACTCCCTCTTAACTAGGGAGGTATACATAATGGTACTTGGTCATTCTCAATCTGAAGAATTTCTCATAAGAAGAATTGGATTGATAACCCATCTTTCTAGCATCATATCAACCAGCATTGTCACATAGTAAGGCCTTGACTAACAGTTCTATCCACATGATCAGAGCACAACGCTGGCGAGACCAATGATTCATAGACACCATAATCATTGTCTCTCAAGGTACATACTCCACCCAGGTGTTCACAGAGTATGACATACTTTGGACTATTCTTATCTTAGATAGCCAGTCCTCGAAGAATATCGGTCCACGACTACTCTTATCTTGGATGCCCTATCTCATCCTCAAAGAGTATCGAATGCCAGATGATTACCTAATCCTCCATTCTGTCCTCCCAAGTGAAGACCAGAATGATGTGTTTATCTCTCCCTCTCAATTAGGGAGGACATATCGATTCCAATAACAAAATGTACTCATTCCTACAGAAGGAATGTACTAAACTCCCTCTTGGCTTAGGAATTTCCAAGTTTCTTCCAAGTAAGAAACTTGTTTTCAAGCTCCCTCTTAATTAGGGATCTACAGCAGCTCCTCAACCAGCTACTTGAAGAGCTCCTTCCTTCAATGTCATGAATTTCTTTGTCAAGGAGTCTTCATCTTTTGTGGCTTCTTCATAGGGCACAGACCATCCATGGGTCAGTCATGTCATTAACCTCTACCTTTCTGTGGACCTTTCCGATACAAGATAAATGGCTTTCCATCAGTTGTGGATATCGTAGCATAGGATAAGTCCATCTACAGATGCCCACCAACAAAGGCTAACCATTACCTTGATTGGAGCATGCCCTATGCATCAAGAACATCCATGACCACTATGTCCATTAACACAAATATGTCTTTATTAGTGGCCAAGCAAACTTTAACATACTTAATTAGACCATGCAGGAGGATAGAGTTTGAGTCAAACCCACACAGATTCTTGTAAGGCCTATTAATTTGCAACTTTGATTCATTCCTGACTCTCAAAGGCATGACAATAGCAAAATCTCCAAAGTCAAGCACACAATTTTGCAATATAAGATTATTAATTACTAATGACAATAAAAGGAGTGCATGCCCTTCATTCTTTCAATCATAATACATGTTTCGCAATATCGCAAGAGGGTCCTCAACTTCCCTATCTAAGTTCAGGATTTTCGTGACTTGCCCCCCTTGAGATTCAAGTTTAGCAAGCTCCAAAAGTGGAACATCCACACTTACCTTAGTCAAGACACTTGCCACGTCTACATCTAATGACACTCCATTACTAGCACTAGCAGAATTTTTCTTGCGATTATTCTTACTAGAAGGAAAAGGTGCTTTGACACTCTTATGGAGAACAACACTACTACTTGCTTCAGGGTGGCTTGGCTCATTATTCTTCCCTATATAATGCAACCACTAGAACATATCCCTTGCTTCAACAACATTAAGATGTTCATCATGTTCATTATATGTATCTTCAGTTTGTACTTGATGTTATTGTTAAGAGAGGATGAAGTTCCATTAAGCAAGGTAATGAAAGGATCAGAGTCATTAATCATATTCAAATACATTGAGCTATCTTCCTCTCTTCAAGAAGACTACGTGGGTACTCTTCCTTGCTATGGAATTCATTACATTTATAACACCAACAAAATCCTTCTTAATTAATCATGTTGGTAGGGGTAAAGGTATTAAGCACAGCTTATTAAGCAAAATTCTTGTTGCTATTGGGATTCCTTTTAGGAGCACTATAATTATTGAATTGAGACTTAGAAGAATAATTTTGGCGAGACCCTCTTTCCCTATCCAAGATAGTCAACTAGTTCATCATAGCCATTTGCGTCTACATCAACTCATTAGTAATCTTATCAAAATTCTAGCAAAGGCTTGCAAGTTGGGGTTAACTTGGGCAATAGGCTTAGACTTGACCTGCACTTTGACTCAGGGGTATGAGAGCAAATCAATCTTGGATGTGGTTAAATTGCATTTGATGGTTATAGCAAAGGCCTTGGCCTATTCAAGGCTTTGAGGGTCTTTACCTTTTAAGGCATAAGATATATATCCATGGAAGGCATCGACATATAATAAACGGATGGTTTGCTCAAGAGCTTTGTTCAAATTGGGTTCTTCTTTGAGCAACTTATCAAACCTTTGAGTGAAATCATTGACACTCTCATTCTCAGAGTTTTTGGCTTCCTGGAACTTGGCCAAGAGTTGCATGTCTTCCTTGATAGTGGCCCATCTCTTGTTAAATTCCTCATGGAGTTGGTCCCAATTTTTAAGACCTCCTATGGGAAAATCTAGGTATCATTCTCTAAAATTTCCTTCTAAGTAGAGGGAAAATAGCATCATGACTACAACTTCTTCCTCAATCATCCTTACACCAACACACCAGTAAAATTAATCCATTTGATTTTCAACCATGATTGCATTAGTCTCATTGAACTTGGGTAACCATTCTTCATACTTCCTAGGAAGTTTGTGGAGAGCCCCCTGAAAGACACTCATGTCTAAGGGATTGAATGTAGTATTCAGCCATGGCTTGGCCAATGTGGTTGAGGTGCTAGGACAACCAAAGAGGTTCTTGAAGATAGGGGAGGGGGAAATAATAGAGGAAGAGGAAGTAGTAGCCTTACGAGTAGTTCTCTTTTTAGGAGGAATGTCGCCATTTGACCTACTACTACAAATTAGGGAAGGGGTATCTGTTATAGGAGTCGCCAAATAAGAAGTTCTACCAAAATCTTTGGGAAGTTCTCAACAATAAAACTTGAAGCATAGACTTGGATTCTGAGGAGGTGGACACAACTCCTCCTCAGCGACGACAACAAAAATGTTGCTGCAAAATCTAGCAAGCTTAGTGCAAAGCCGCACTAGGTGAAGCAATACCTTAGGGCAACAACAAAATCAGTTGCCACTATCACCTCAACAACCTTTCTCCTATTATTGGTGGTGATGGACCACAAGGGAGGCTTTCTTAAATACTCACCTAAAATATATTCAATGATAATGGCTCAAGGTAATTGATGTGAGGTCTACTAATTGGGATATAATATTGGTGAAGCCTAGAAGGCCTAGGTAATCTACCAAAGTTCAAGTACTTTATTCATAGACCGATTTGAGCGTTGTTATAAGTTAGGGTTTTGCATATTTTCAAAGGCAAGCGATGTCATATAACAGCCAAAGGAAAATTTCTTTCAATGGCTAATTGTTAAAATTAGCAACTAGCGCCAAACTCCATGTGGGTCATCTTATTTATGGCAGATGATAGTTTTCTTGGATTCCTCTCTTTGAGAGGTGTAGGATTGATGTAAAGATCATCCGATTCCAACATGTATTTATGGAGATATGAATTTATTTGTATTATTTGAAAAAATTTCAAGGTTGGTCAACAAGCAAATTACCCCAGCTCAACCTCAACATCGCATTATAAATAGAGGAGGCCTCAAGTCATTTGACACACACACATCTCTTGTGATCTCTCTCCACTCGTTTGGGTTTTGGTGGAAAGAGAGGTCTAGAGGAGAAGCCCTATATGTTGTCCTAAGGAGAAGCTCTATACATTGTCCTAGAGGAGATCTAACCCTAGCCGCAGATCTAAAAACAAGCCCTAGACGTAGTCAAAGAGAAGACTCCCATACGCAATCAAGGCGGAAGCTAGCTACTGTCCTAAAGAAGACCAAGGCGCAGTGAAGGGAGGCTCCTATCCGCAGTCTAAAGGAGGCCCTAATCTGCTGACTAGAGGAGACACCTAATACGTAGTCATTGAAGACATCTAGCAGCAGAGAAAGGAGATATCTAGCTGCAGTTTGATGAGAGATATATCTGTTGTCTAAGGGAACTTCAATACGCTGCAAAGGAAGCCCTAAAGAGCCCTAGCCACAGCATAAAGGAGCCATATATCAGCATGAAAAAGTCTAGAAAGAGCAGCGTGGAAATCCCTATGACAGCTTGTTAAATATTGTTGTTCTAGGGCATGATTTAGGTACGTTTAGAAGCAGTAGTTACAAGGTTAGTAATCATTGAAGACAGAGCTTAATTTGAATGTATTTGGGTTCTGGCAAGTGCAATTAGCTAGGCCGAGTTTGTGAAGAAGGCAACGCTGCTATTTAGGACTTGTTTGGGCCTGTTGAAGGAGACCACAACTACAGCTAGCTGCTTTGCTAGGTTGCAAGCCATAGCAAGCAGCTAAGGTTGTTCCAAGGTAGCCTTGAGGCTTACATTGCTTGCTGGAGGCAGCGTAGATAAAGGGGAGACTCTCCTTGGTGGACCACAACGCTATAAGGGCTTAGTTGACTAATAGCGTGAAAGGTTAAGGGTTGCATTTTGTGCCCTAACCAGAATTGCAGGAGCAGCAAGCAATCAGAGGAATGTTGCAGCAGTGTTATACGAAGGGCTACTAGATTGATAATCTATTAAAAGGATATGCTACAGCACTCTTTGTGATTGGTTGAAGACTGTCACGAGAATTCAAGGCTACATCTCTGAACTGTCATCAATAGTAGAATGATGGACTTTATACTGTTGTCAAAAATATCAGTTTTGTATATTTGTACTATCTCTCTCTGCTGAACTATTAAAGATTATAAGAAGATTTAATCAAGGGTTTCCCCACATTGGGGTTTGTCCCTGGCTGGTGCTACATCTTGTGTCCTCTTGTCTTGGCTTGTCTTCTACTGTTTATGTTTATGTTCTATCTACATTTTACTATCATGCTGATGTGATTGCTAATCTGGATATTGATATTGAGATAATAAGAAAATTGAAGTAAATTGCTCTAAGCATAGAACATACCAAAAATTAGCATAGTATCAGAGCTGAGGTGAAGACAAAGCCCAAGCAACAGTGAAAGAGCAATCACCGAAGGTAGTTCGACAAGGTCAAAGGCTCAATGGGTTCCTCATCCCTCTTCTCGGCTAAAGACAAGCTCCGTGAAAAGTTTAATTATCATGGATGGAAGATGTCTCTTGATCTAACTTTGGAAGAACAAGAAGTGTTGGGTTATGTGAAGGGTAAACCGTAAAATCCCTGAGCCTCCATCAAATGCACCGGCTGCTACAAAGAACAAGTACACTAAGGGTGAAGTCAAAGCGAAGAAGATCATTAGAGATTCCATTGACAAGCGTCTGGTGGCTTACATCTCCAATTTGAACAACTCCAAGTAGATCTACGATAGATTGGTAAGCATGTTCAAGGTTAGTGATGCAAATCAAATTTTGTTCCTCAAAAATGAGTTGAAGGATATCAAGAAGGGCAAGGACGAGGATATTCAATGCTACTTCTTAAGGATCACTGAGATCAAGAACGATCTTCTATCAATTGGAGAAATCATATCAAACAAGGAACTTAGTATCACTACCCTTGGAGGACTCCCACTCGAGTGGTACATATTTAGAACAACTATTCTCAATAATGATCGAATTCAAGGGTTTGAAGAATTGATATCGAGATGCATTCAAGAAGAAACTAGGATAGTGGAGCAAGAGATGCCTTCTAATAAAGGCAACCCCACTGCTTTCTCCGCTCATGCCAAAAAGAGAAATAATGCAGGGTCTAAAGGTCATTTCAATGGAAAGCCTGGATCTAAGGGAGAAAGGAAAGGCAGATGCTTTGCTTGTAAAAGTTTGGCCACTATGCAAGGGAGTGTCCAAATAGAAGGGACACATCACATGATGATGATCACAATCATTCCAGGGGAAACTTCAACAACAATGATCGAAGGAATGACAGGTACAATGGCAAAGGAAAGAGGAATGCAAAACATCAAGGAAATGGTCGACCCTCCAAGAAAGAAAGGAACTCGGCGTTTGAAGAATCAAATGTTGTTTCTGATAAGCAAAAGGAGTATTATCTTATATCATCCCTCTCCACTACCTCTCCTGCAGACTCTTTGGGAAATTGGCTTATTGATAGTGGTGCTTCAAGGCACTTCACCGAACACAAGGAAGCTCTCTCTAATTTGATAGAGAAGGAGACAAACTTGGAAATTTTCTTGGAGATGATGCCACCAATCCCGTAAAGGGTGTAGGGAATGTTAGTCTTCAATTGAATCAGGGTAACACGATTCATTTACAAGAAGTTCCGTATGTACCTAATCTCAAGAAGAACCTAGTGTCCATTTCGGCAATGGAAGACAAAGGTTACAAGGTGGCATTCATCGATGGAAAGGTATGTGTCTAGAAATGGAATTTTAAAGATGCTTTTACTCTTGGGTTCAGGGTTGGCACTTTGTATCAAGTTGCAGGAAGTCCATTGGGGACCATGTCGTGTGACCCATCACTTCAATCTGAACTATGGCACCGGAGGTCTGCCCATCTTCATTTTAAGGCCCTTCCCGATGTGAGATAGATGGTGACAAGGATGCCCGAGTTCAAAGAAGAGCATGAAGGTATATATAGCAAGACCACAAATATGGAACAACCCGAGGGGTTTGAGGTTCATGATCAAGAATCTCATATTTGCAGGTTGAAGAAAGCTCTCTATGGTTTGAAGCAAGCACCCCGAGCTTGGTGTGAGAGGATTGAAGCCGATCCAAACCTTTGCCTTAAGGTTGGGGATGATAGACCTCTCATATTGGTGCTTTATATGAATGACCTCTTTCTGATAGGTGCAGACCCTCTCATTTACAAACGTAAGAGGGAGTTGGATTCTGAATTTGAAATGGTGGACTGCAAGCATGTGACTACCCCGATGGAGCTTAACTTTAAGAAGTTATGCAGTAGTGTTGTCAGACTTGAATTCGGAAATGCCTCTGAGTTTCGTCAACTCATAGTAGCATTGATGTTCTTAGTGAACTCTCATCTGCATATATGTTTTGCAGTTAGCATGTTGAGCCAATATATGGTTGAGCCTCATCACTCACATTGGATTGTTGCCAAGAATCTTCTGAGATATCTTCGGGGCACAATCACTCATGGATTGAGATACACTGCCGGAAATGTGAGGCTACATTGGTATTCTAATGTTGTTTGGGCAGGGAGTGTGGTGGATCACAAGAGCACTTATGGGTACTGCTTCTCTTTGGGTTTTGCTTCGATATCGTGGATAAGCAGGAAGCAGAAGTCGGTTGCTTTAAGCACCGTTGAGGTCGAATACATAGCTGCGAGTATGGCCTCCTATGAAGTTGTCTGGTTGAGGGAGCTCTTCAATGAGTTGTTGGATATGTGTGGATACCACCATGATCCTCTACGACAGCTAGAGCGTGATCTGATTATCAGAAAATCTCGTTTTTCATGAACGCTCCAAGCACATCGATATCAAGTATCACTTTATCTGGGATATGGTACAACGAGGAGCAATAAGGCTCCATCACATTGGGACTGATGTGCAGGTCGCCTATATCCTGACGAAGCCCCTGGGAAAGGTCAAATTCTTGATTTTTTGAGAAAGACTAGGAGTCGTGGAGAGACCCTCTCTTGAGGGACCCTCTCTTGAGGATCCTGTGTGATATGGATATTGAGCTCTAGAAGCTCCAGGGGGCTTGGGGTACTTCTTGGAGCGATGGGCAACCATAGGGTGAGTGGTTCAGCCTTCCCCTAGTGGTTTGCTATATAGGCAGGGTGAGTAGTTCATCCTTCTCCTGCTAAGACACAATCATAGGGTGAGTTGGTCCAGCGTTCCACTAGTCATTTGTTGTGTACAGGGTGAGTGGTCAGCCTTCCCCTAGGATACCCCATGGCAACATGTAGGCAGGATGAGTGGTTCATCCTTCTCCTGCTGAGACATCCTACCCATGAAGTCTGGGACTCTTGGGAAGTACCTCTCATCTGGCCAATGACCAGGGAAATGAGGATAGGGACCATAGTACTACCGATGGACACATCGTGTACTACCGACTCCCTATGCTAGGATGATATTGATATGGGATCAATTTGGAACTGACTTTAGGTTAGTAAGTGTGGTATGAGACACTCTCTTTATTTGGAACTGATTTCAGATCAATGAGAGTGGTATGAGACACTCTCTATATATGGGACTGACTTCAGGTCAGTAGAGAATGGTATGATGCATTCTCGATCACTTCTTCTTCATAATTCAGCAGAGCAGAGCAGTGTAGGGCAATGCATTGATGGTAGAGATAGTATAGACTGGCAGATGGATTAGTAGATGGAGTTCTCCCTAGTTGAGAGGGAGTGTTAAAATTGGCAACTAGGGCCAACTCCATGTGGGTCATCTTATTTATGGCAAATGATATTTTTCTTGGATTCCTCTCTTCGAGAGGTGTAGGATTGATCTAAAGATCATCCAATTTCGACATGTATTTATGGAGATATGAATCTATTTGTATTATTTGACAAATTGTCAAGGTCGGCCAGCAAGCAAATTACCCCAGCTCAACCTCAATGTGACATAATAAATAGAGGAGGCCTCAAGTCATTTGACACACACACATCTCTTGTGATCTCTCTCCACTCGTTTGGGTTTTGGTGGAAAGAGAGGTCTAGAGGAGAAGCCCTATACACTGTCCTAAGGAGAAGCTCTATACACTGTGCTCTATACACTGTCCTAGAGGAGATCTAACCATAGCTGCAGACCTAAAAACAAGCCCTGGACACAGTCAAAGAGAAGACTCCCATACGCGATCAAGGAGGAAGCTAGCTGTTGTCCTAAATAAGATCAAGCCGCAATGAAGAGAGGCTCCTATCCGCAGTCTAAAGGAAGCCCTAATCCACTGACTAGAGGAGACACCTAATACGCAGTCAATGAAGACACCTAGCGGTAGAGAAAGGAGATATCTAGCTGCAGTTTGATGAGAGATCTATCCGCTGTCTAAGGGAACTTCAATAAGCTGCAAAGGAAAACCTAAAGAGCCCTAGCCGCAGCACAAAGGAGCCATATATCAGCATGAAGAAGTCTAGAAAGAGCAGCGTGGAAATCCCTATGACAGAGTGTTAAATACTGTTGTTGTAGGGCATAGTTTAGGTATGTTTGGAAGCCACAGTCACAAGGTTAGTAATCGTTGAAGACAGAATTTAAATGTATTTGGGTGCTGGCAAGTGCAGTTAGCTAGGCCGAGTTTGTGAAGAAGACAACGCTGCTATTTAGTACTTGTTTCGGCCTGTTGAAGGAGACCACAGCTACAGTTAGCTGCTTTGCTAGGCTGCAAGCCATAGCAAGCAGCTAAGGTTGTTAAAGGGCAGCCTTGAGGTGTACATTGCTTGTTGGAGGCAACGTGGATAAAGGGGAGACTCTTCTTGGTGGACCACAGCCCTAGAAGGGCTTAGTTGGCTAATAGCATGAAAGGTTAAGGGATGCATTTTGTGCCCTAACCAGAATTGCATGAGCAGCAAGCAATCAGAGGAATGTTGCAGCAGTGTTATATGGAGGGCTACTAGATTGATAATCTACTAAAAGGATATGCTACAGCACTCTTTGTGATTGGTTGAAGACTGTCATGAGAATTCAGGGTTGCATCTCTAAACTGTCATCATTAGTAAAATGATGGACTTTTTACTGCTGTCATAAATATCAGTTTTGTATATTTGTACTATCTCTCTTTGTCTGTTGAACTATTGAAAATTATAAGAAGATTTGATCAAGGGTTTCCCCACATTGGGGTTTGTCCCTGGCTGGTGCCATATTTTGTGTCTTCGTCTTGGCTTGCCTTCTACTGTTTATGTTTATGTTCTATCTGCATTTTACTATCACGTTGATGTGATTCCCAATCTGGATATTGATATTGAGTTAATAAAAAAATTGAAGTAAATTTCTCTAAGCATAGAACATACCAAAAATTAACACTAACCAACAAAGGGACAAATATCTTCAAATAAATACCAAATATTTAGGGTTTATAATGGAGTTTTATGGCAGAAATTATGCATAAACAAGTGAATGATGACATCAGCTATAAAAGATTGGGTTTAAAATGAAATGATGCTAGATGTTGCCTTTTTATGTATTATTAATGCATTCCCTACTTCAATAGCAATGAAACATCAAACATAAATCACTATTTAGCAATTTCTCATATAAAACATTAGCCTTAATCCTAGGAATCTAGGAATTAAGGAAAAAAATCATTAAATAAAGAGGGTTGAACAACTGTTTTGCAATAATACATTGTCCTAAATGGGAAAACGGAGTCTTCTAGGACTAAATCAATGAGAATGGCCTTGTTGGAGTAAGGGGAATGACTAAGGAATCCACTTTAATCCCTAGCCATATCCTTTTGAGGTGAGATTGAAAATTTTAAGTAACCCACACTTGGACAAATTTAAATATCATAGAGGAGGAAGATTTCAAGATAAATTTAGCAATTATTCATGGCATAAATAGAAATCGTACAACACAAATACAATGTGCAAAAAATACAAGATAGGCAATAAAATTACAAAAAATTTCAAGAGAAACAAATCAATTAATCCCAAAAAATCATCTCCAAGCAAAAGCAATCTTCAAGAGAAACTCACACCATAAAAGATCACATTTTGGCCTAAGTAGAAATGAGAGGACTAATTCTCACTCTTTTGGAAGAGAAGAGTGATGAGCAAGTGATGATGAAAAATGAAATAAGGCTACCTCTATTTATATGAAGTCTAACAAACCTTATTTTCACAATTTTACAAGCATGACCATTAAACAAAAAAAATACTTAAGTGTTCAACAAGTGTGAGGTCACAAACCAACCTGTATATGGTTCAAAAACATAAGAATAAATGCCAAAATAGCCCACACATGTGGGAAATAATGTCCTCCACTATGACATCATCCTCCATAAATGCTCAATATGCTACAATAAAGTGACAAAATGGATCGTGAGTGCTCCATACTCCAAGGAAAGCTCAAAGTATATGGGCATGCCTCCCAAGCCATGACATCAACAGAATTATGCCCTACGTCACCCTTCTAGGGGAAGAAGGAATCGTGTGGCACCATCATGCTCAAGTGTTGGGGTCCAAAGGTGATGTGTAAGCCTCCCATGTCATCTAAAGGATAACCAACCATCATCTGGGCTCCAGAACAAGCAATGCCCATCAAATGGTGTCAAGGCCAGCCTTGGGGCATCCTAGGTCAACCTAGGCACATCATCAATAACTCCAACATCCAACCTCACAGGTTAACCATTTCAACATCATGGTGTACTCATGAGTCAAGTACCATGTGGAATAATCTCATAGCCCAATGCTCATCTTTGGAGGGGCAACGTTGCATCATCAGTCTCAAAATAGCACTCTAGATGGGTTACAACGATCTCTGGAGTGTTGTTGAATGGGATCAAGACCAACTCTCAAGAGATCTTTGCTACAATGATAACACCACCTAACAAAAATCTCTCAAGATCAAATGAAATCAACAATCATTAGGACATGTTGTAGCCACTACAACATGTTGAGAAATCTACGGGCAACTAGATTAGGTGTTTTCTCTTTCCTTGATAATTGCTTGTGATGTATTTTTACATAACTTGATTATCTTCTTCTTTCACTTGATTATCATTAGTGTTTTCATCATCAAACAGCTACCAAACTATGAAGATCAATGAGACAAGAGGACATAAGATATAGGCTATAAGCCAAGACCTAAGTCACATGACACGAGGACACGAGACACGAAAGACACGTAAATACGAGTATTCAATACAAAACGCAGCAACCTGGAAACAGGACACGAGGGACACATTTTATATATATTTAATAAACTATATATAATTTATTATATTATTATATATAATTATATATATATGCGAAAATAGTTTTTTATCCATATTAAATTGCAGGCTGCAACTTATCTAATCAAATTAAAATATAATTAGTTCAAAGTTCACATTTCGTGGGCTTAAGTCGAGGAAGTTGTTCCAGATGATGTTGGGCTTATACAAGAGTATCCTCTTTTCAGAAGTGTCTTTGCATGAGTATGTGGAGAATAATGATAAGAAATTGGTATAAATCTGCCTTAAATCCTAAGTATCTCTCACACTTTGGGGTAGTAAATAATTATACATTGGAAATGATTCCTCTTGCAAGTTAAATGGATTGGTTAGTCAATGAATTAATACTAGTATAGGAAGAGATTTGGAGTTTAACTAGCATGAAATTTAATAGTATCATGGAATTTCAGTTTGAAAGAGGGCACAACCACAACATATTTCCATATTATTACACTTTGTGATGTGGAGGAACTGTGTAAAGGATCAAATAAATGCAAGAGTCATGTGGCAAATTAAATGTAGTGTCTAATTAGTGATGAGAACAATAGTTTGAGAGAGTAAGAAATATGATCATGTGCATTCACATAAATACTAGTTGGTTGGTTATAGAAATATCTATGCCAAATGTAAAATTAAAATAAATCACAAATATAAGAAAGAATTAAAGATCAATAGTCATATTAATGTCTCCATGCACTTGTTTATAAATATAATAGTGATTGACCTAGCAAAACTTTTTCTTGACTTTCATGGATCATTCTATGCCATAGGCAAACTATGATCCTCTCTCCACGCTCAATTTCTAGAATATAGCCCTAGAGGCTACCAAATTCAAATAAACTATGGTATTCACACAAGTATATCACGATATGGATGAAATTCACTGTCGATTATATTATGCTTATCAATTATTAACCTTCTACCTGTATAATAAATAAAAGAGAAATGTCTACCTGTTTGGTCCGAGGAGGGTATCACATTTGCAGCAGGTGGGTGGACAGAAACTGATGCGTTGCATCCAGTGATTGGACAGAAACTGATTGCGGACAAAAACTGATTGCATTGGTGCCAATTGTTGAACAAAAACTGATTGCTTAGTTGTTGATTCAGATATTGCAGGCATTTGTTGAACAAAGACTAAAGGCATTTCAGCCTGTGGTTGAACAGAAACTGAAGATGTTGTAGTCGGTAATTGAACAGAAACTGAAGGCGTAGCAGCTAATTCATATGTTGGGCTTATACTCGAGGAAGTTGTTCCAGATGATGTTGGGCCTATACTCGAGGAAGTTGTTTCAGATGGGCTTTAAACTACACATTTCGTGGTGTACGTATTCAACCGGAGGAAAAACGTTAGGGCAACATTTTCGATCAACCGAATACTCGTTTTCCAGATGAAGGACACGATGAAAAACGTTTTCGACGCGTTTTAGGGTCGTTTTTGTGTCTGGCACGTTAAATATGGGACACGGGACCTTGGAGGACGTGTCCTGTGACTTAGGCCAGGACCAAAACCTCTCCTCTTGAGAGGAAAACCCACAAGAAATATTTTCTTATAGATCTCAAATGACAAATTCTGAGACCTATGACCTTTGTTAAAGACCCCTCCAAGACCAAGTCACATTCTCCTTTAAGAAATTCCTTCTCACAAAGTCAACCCAAGTCAACCTTGCCTTATGACAACTACAACTTCTCCTTTGACCAAGATTTCGAACCTGCAACTTTTGACTGCAATTTCGGCCTGCAATTTTTGGCCCCTACTGCAAAAACCCTAGGTAGCACATGTGAGAGAATTATGGTGAATTTTGCTTCCTTTCTTCTTCGCTTGGATAACCTTCTATTCCTTGACTACCTAACTTGCAAACTTGACTTCTTTTCACTGAAATTTCAATTTCTTTTGGCAAGACTGCAACTCGGTTTTACTGCAGCAAGGTGATGCCCTGATTCCTTCGCATGTGTGGGAGATTTAGCCCAAAAAGACCCTCCAAAGGCTTCGTTCTTTTCCTTCTTTTAGCTCTCTTCTTTTTCGCTCTTTTAGGTCTCCTTTTCTTATTTTATCGAACTTGTTGTTTCTTGAATGATTGATGCACAAATGAGGTCAATGTCTCCCTTATAAATAGGCTTCTCTTGTAGGTCAAATAGCCCTTATGAGGTCGACTTATTGCTGCTTGTTGACAAGGTCTTGGAGGGTCTTTATGACACTTTTGACTTTACAATAATTTTCTTTGACTTCATACAATAAGCCCAAAAGGGTCTTCCATACATGAAAATGACTTGATTGACTTGTTAACTCAATGACAAGCCCTAGAAGCACTCAATGGTTGCTTGACCTATAAATAAAATAACCTTGAGCATGAAACCCATGCTACACAATAATAATAAATAAATTCCTTATTCTCTTTACATCAAATACATAAAATCATGATTACAATAGTTATTATGAAGACCAAACCTAGTTACGCATTTCAACACAACACCCCTCAGAATTTTGGCCTGCATAGTGACCTAAATTTTGGGTCTCCCTTGCTTTACAAGTTTTCATGGATGCCTCTATCATATCACTTAGATAAATTCATTGAAATGCCCTAATCATCACTTAATACAATTTACAAATGAATCATGGTCATAATAGGTTTTCTTGTCTGCCTAGGTTTTTTGCATTATTGTTTGATACTTCATCTTTCATTCTTGGACTTATATAAAAGGGAACTCATGTTAGTCTCTAAATATTAATTCTAATGCAAGCATTTAAAGTGCTAAATTCAGCCCTTAAAAGGCCACGAATGAAACTGCACTAAGGCTTTCTAGCTACCCTAAACTCATTTAGATTGAGCCACATCTTGTGACATTACGTGAAAGAAATGTTCTACTCCCAAAGGTTCTCGATTAGTGTAGATAACGCAAGAAAGAGTTACCAATTAGAGGAAACACTCACAGAAGATCCTTTGGGTTCGCTCTTTGTCCATATTTGCACATTCTTTTGAATTTATTGGCAGTTGCTCTAGCTCCTTGGTTGTTTGGCATAGAACAAAATATCTAGGTATCCTATTTTTCTCAGATTGGTCATTAGTCTTACATCAGCAATATTAGAGACAACCCTCATTGTGGTTGGATCATTGAAATATGGTAGAAGATTGGCAATTTCCACCTTGCTTCTTCTTGCATTGGCAATTTCCACCTTGCTTCTTCTTGCATTTACAAGTGGTCATTGTATTGCTAATACAAGCTTCTTACCTTGCACGTTCTCCATATTATTATTGTTCTAGATGGTGGATATCATCAGTGCATAATCTGCTAGCATATATTGTTGCCAAAGGAGGGGTGGAAGTTTCTCAGTTCAAGACACAGCAAATCAAAGGAAGTTATATACAAGTACAATGTGATGAGGTTTGGGGAACGAATTTTCTTGGAATATAAATGCTCTTCCCCGTCAACTTATATCCATAATGAAATCAATAGCACAGGCCCTCAAACAATAGCGTGGGTTGAAGGTAGGAATGACGATCATAAGGAGAAGCAAGGTTAAGTATGACCTTGGAAAAAAAATTGGACTAATAAAAGTTCACCATGGGTTATACTCTTCAATTGTGTATCCTCACAACTATGGTGTTATCCCTTGTACCATTTCTGAAGATAGTGATCCCATGGATATGCTTGTCTTTGTTTAAAATTGGCCATGCAAGGATGAATTTTCTTAAATAAAATTTCATTTTTGACAATTATGGAGTGACTTTCTAAAATTAGAAAGTCATGTCTAGCATCTCAAGCATAACTTTCCAAAAATAGTAAATCACCTTGCATCAATTGGTAATCAAGTATACATGTTGGACGATCACTTAACATATCATTAATCAATTTTAAAAGTTCAATTTTTGACTTAATGATCAATATTATCATTAATTTTATTATTATCCTTATGATACTATGACATTATTATTATTATTATGATGAATGTTGAAATTTGGTACCGGAGGACAGGTGGTTCCCTTAGGCTTTGATCTTTGGCCTAGGAAAAAGTGTCCAAAAGATTTTTATTTTCTCCTAAAGTGACTTTATAATTTTTATAAAGTTAAAATCTAATTTAAAAGTGACTTTAAGTGATAAAGTTACTAAGTCTAATTTTAAAGTGACTTTTATAAAGTTAATGTAAAATTAGAAAGGAAAAGTGACTTTGGAAAAAATGACTAAGTGGGTCTTTATTAAAGTGGGGTGAATTAAAAAATAAAAAGTGAGATTTAAATGTGCATTTAATCTCAGCCATTGATCTAAATCTATCTCAACCATTGGATTTAGGGATCACCCAAAAGTCATTTAAGGTTGGGTTAAGGGAAGAAAATGAGGAAAAAATCATTCATTCTTTCATGAGCAGATTGGGAGAAGAAGAGCAAAAGAGCAAGGGAGATTGCTGGACAGGAAGGACAAAGAGGCAGCAGTTTGGCACACATACCAAGGCAGCTCTTCAGCAAATCCGTACAGCTGAAAGAACAAGCAGAAAAAACTGATTTTTGCTGAGAAAACAGAGAAAACTGATTTTTGGGCACGAATTTCGAGGAGACAAATTTCGGCATAGAAATCGAGGTATGTTCGTACAGTCCGTACATCTGTACGTTCGTACTGTCCATACATCCGTACGGTCCGTACCGCGCGTACAGCAAATTTCCAGGTTGTCTGTTGGGCTGAAAACAGATAAGTTTGCTTGCTGGAAAAATTTGTTAATGCTGTAATTTTTTGCTGAAAATTTTCTCACTGTAAAAGGCATTTTCTATAAATAAAGAAGAGCTCTCAAACTGGTTTTCCCCAAGAGTTGTAGGAGGTATTTCCAGGGTCACATTAACCAAAAAATATCAGTGTTTGAATGTGTTTTAATGGCTGTTTATTATTGCTGATTTTTATTTCTGCAATTTCCAGCATTCTGTAAATTTTCCAGAATTTGTGTTTTCAAAAAAATAAAACTAAAAAAA
>APFE030887327.1:21358-126519 GCA_000404065.3 Pinus taeda | reverse complement strand
AGGCATCTTTAACATTATTTTTCCATATACATACCTTGCCATTGTTGAAGGTTACCTTGTAGCCTTTGTCTTCCATTACCGAGATGGACACTAGGTTCTTTTTTAGGTCAGGTGCATTTAATACATCCTAGACTTTCTAGCCTTCTTAAATTCTTGTCCTCTTCCTTGATTCCCAGCTCTCCACTTACCTTTGATGTTGAATTTGTCATTCCTTTGATTGCCATCAGACGGATTTTGATCATCATCCCGGTGTGAGTCCTTTCTATTAGGGCACTCCCTTGCATAGTGACTTGCTTCATTGCAAATGTAACATCGTTATTTTCTTCTAGTCTTAGGTCCAGCCTTTCCTTTTGATTTAGTCCCAGAATTATTTCTTTTCTTTGCATGAGAAGAAAAGGCAGGAGGAGGACCTTTAGACATGGGCATTTCCTACTCTTCTACCCTTGTTTCTTCTTGAATGCATCTAGCCATTAATTCCTCGAAACCAGGAATTACGTACCATTCGGATGGTAATCCTCCAAGAGTCGTGAGTGCCATTCCCCTATCAGTGATAGCTCCCCAATAGACAAGAGATCGTTCCTGATTTCGGTGATCCTTAAGAAGTATGCTTGCATACTCTCATCTTTACCCTTCTTAATTTCCTTCATCTTATTCCTAAGAAACAAAACTTGATTTGCATCATTAACTTTAAATAAACTCACCAGTCTATCGTAGATTTCCTTAGAGGTATCTAGATCAGAGATGTAGGCCACCAAGCGCTTATCGATAGAGTCCCAGATGATGTTCTATTTTGACTTCTTCAGTTTTCCATTTGTTCCATGCAGCAGCGGATGCATTTGATGGAGGCTCAACAATATTGCCTCTCACGTGACCCAACACTCCTTGATCCTTGAGGGTTAAATCGATAGACATCTTCCATCTATGATAGTCAGCTTTCTCACGGAGCTTGTCTTCGACAAGAAAGAGTATTGAGGACCCCATAGTTCTTTTAGGATAGCCTTGTTAATCTTCTCTTCGGTGATTGCTCTTGCTCTTGCTCGGGCTTTGTCTTCAACTCAGCTCTAATACCATGTTAAGTTATGGTATGTTCTATACTTATAACAGTTTACTTCTTTTTCTTATTATATGTTGAAATTTGGTACCGGAGGACAGGTGGTTCCCTTAGGCTTTGATCTTTGGCCTAGGAAAAAGTGTCCAAAAGATTTTAATTTTTCTCCTAAAGTAACTTTATAATTTTTATAAAGTTAAATTTTAATTTAAAAGTGACTTTAAGTGATAAAGTTACTAAGTCTAATTTTAAAGTGACTTTTATAAAGTCAATGAAAAATTAGAAAAGAAAAGTGACTTTGGAAATAAATGACTAAGTGGGTCTTTATTAAAGTGGGGTGAATTAGAAAATAGAAAGTGAGATTTAAATGTGCATTTAATCTCAGCCATTGATCTAAATCTATCTCAGACATTGGATTTAGGGATCACCCAAAAGTCATTTAGGGTTGGGTTGAGAGAGGAAAAGGAAGAAAAGATCATTCATTCTTTCATGAGCAGATTGGGAGAAGGAGAGCAAGAGAGCAAGGGAGATTTCTGGACAGGAAGGAAAAAAAGGCAGCAGTTTGGCACACATACCAAGGCAGCTCTTCAGCAAATCCGTACAGCGGAAAGAACGAGCAGAAAAAGCTGATTTTTGCTGAGAAAACAGAGAAAAACTGATTTTTGGGCACGAATTTCTAGGAGACAAATTTCGGCACAGAAATCGAGGTATGTCCGTACAATCCATACGGTCGTCCATACAGTTCGTACAGTCTGTACATTCGTACGGTCTGTACCACGCGTACAACAAGTTTCTAGGTTGTCTGTTGGGCTGAAAACAGATAAGTTTGCTTGCTGGAAAAATTTGTTTTTGCTGTAATTTTTTGTTGAAAATTTTCTCACTGTAAAAGGCATTTTCCAGAAATAAAGAAGAGCTCTCAAACTGGTTTTCCCCAAGAGTTTGTAGGGGTTTTTCCAGGGTTCACATTGACAAAAAATATCAGTGTTAATGTTTTTAATGGCTGTTTATTACTGTTGATTTTTGTTTCTGCAATTTCAGCATTCTGTGAAATTTTCAGAATTGTGTTTGCAGAAAAAAAATAAATTAAATAAATAAAATAAATAAAATAAAATTAATAAATAATAAATAAATAAAAATAAATTATAATAATAAATAATAAAAATAAAAAATAAATAAATAAATAAATAAATAAATAATAATAATAATAATAATAATTCAGCTTGTTAAATGTATGGTTATGGGAAAGGGCATTTAACTATATGGGAGAAATAAGGAGAAACTGAAAACCGGGGTGGGAAAACAGAAATTTTTACAATGAAAAGGAACTTCAAGTCACCTTACCTTCATCGCTTAATCACTTCATAGCTCTATGTTTCACATAGCACATCATAACTCTCTCTCTCTGTCGTAATTGATACGTTTCACTCTCATTAAGGTCTTGTCAGAAAATATTCTCTTATGCTTTCATTAATGCAAACGCTACTTTCTCTATTACACACTCATTAAAACATGGCATATTCCTCTTACTTAACAACAAAATCATGTCATAAAAGGTTCCTCTTACACCTCCTTAATGGCATGAGTTACAAAGGCATGCGTACCTCCTTAATGGCATGAGTTACAAAGGCATGTGTACCTCCCTAAATGGCATATGTAAATCCTCCTCAAGGCATGTGTATTGCTCCTTCCTTATGACCAGAATTTGTTGCTCCTCCTATATATGTATCTCATATCATCTCATTCTCACTACTTGTGCATTGTGAAAGAAGGGTTCGAACTTGAAACTGAGAGTTGGAGAGACTTGAAGAAGATTGTGAGAGAGAGAGACTTGGAGAGTAAGAGTAGAACTTGAAGGTTGATTCAGTGTTTGCATTAGCTACTGCTACTAGTGATCTTCATGCCATAGCTTGTTCAAGTTTTGGTGAACTTACTCATTCTCTTGATCTCTCATTGTACTTTGTATCTCTGCTAAATAATTGATATCTAATAAAAAAATAATCTAGTTGGGTTTTCCTCTTGTGGGTTTTATCCTGATCATTGGACCTAGATTCTCTGTGTCTTATCTTGTTCTTGGTTGTCTTCAATTGTGCATTTGGTTTATGTTATATCTATAATTGCTTAACTAATATTGCAGCAAAAAGAAGTTTTGGAATAAGTAATTTTTACAACATATAACATCACAATTTTAGCAGTCTTGATAAAGGAGCCAGTAGTACCAAGATGTTTTCTTAGAGCCAGAGCTATTGGTTTGATACCTATGATTGATCAAGACTACAAAAGGAATGAAAATAAGGAAGTCATTATAAATGACTCCCTTCCTGCAGAATATGCTGAAGAGGTTATCAAATATCCTATGGACCTTTATGCCTCATACATACTACAAATTTTTAAGGCCAGAATGAGACAATATCACAAAGAGCCTGTCGAAAATGCGATGTCTTAAAGAGGTAAGTGATTCTATGCCATATCGCAAGAAAAAAGGCCACATCACACCTTGTCTTACTATTGATTCTTCCAACCAGAAAGTGAAAATGCACAAGCACAAAATATTTCGCAATTTACCTCCCCTTATCGCAAAGTTGCTTCCCCAAAATTGCGACTATCGCATATTGGAGATCACAATCGCATATTACAGTAGAACCATCCCCTTCTAGCTATGTGATCTATGATTGTGATCTACAACTACCCAACTCAATCACATCGCACTTTATCCTTCCTAATTGCGACCTGGTTCATCACATCTACTTTTCTTGTTGCATCGTTAATTACCTCACTTCATCAGGACTCTCCTCAATTGTGTTGTGACTTCCCAAAATCGCACCTCCACTCTCCTTGTTGTATCGCACAACAAATTCTTTTTCGATCCATCTTCTATTGCAGATCGACCAACAAACTTAATGAGAAGTAAAGAAATGCGGCTATTACGGGTTAATTTTTGCAAGGCGCTTATATGATCATTGGGGTTCAAGCATTAACATTGGCCATTTCCACATGCTCTACAACCCTAGGAATAAAAGAAGACTCAGTCCAGGTTGTACTTGATGCTAGATGCGGGATTTCAATTCAAGGTCTTAATTTGTTGGCCCGTGAGAATCATTAAGCATTATGGGTATCATCTCCACATGGCAACCTCCTTATCCACCCAACGCATCAAATATGACTCACTACTCTCGATATGGACAAGTTCATTGAAGTCTACTTTATAGAAATGGGCCAAACATTGTGGTCGGAAGTATCTTCAAGGATGCAACGAATATGTCTTATTTGAATCCTAGGCATGTGGTTCGTTTAACTCCCCGATTATGGTTGGCATGCTTCATTCAGTCCATCATTCAAGCCAATAGTTCCAAAAAATTTGGTGCCTCAAAACTACAAAGGATAAATAAACAAAATTGTAGCATCGAATCCGCTTTTGTTGGTATTCACTGCAGGAACACATTTTGAGTCCGAGGTTATATATGAACCACCTAGAAACTTAGCGTTGCAAAGGGCAACATTCCAACTTCCTCTCTCTCTCTCTATCTCTCTCTCTCTCTCTCTCTCTTTTCTCTCTCTATATATATATATATATATATATATATATACATACAATATCAGGTCAGTAGCTCAGACTTGCACAATTTGAAAGTATTTATTACTATGCTTAAGGCAATCTTACCCAGGTTCCAGAATACTCTGAGCATAAGTACGAGTTGAAAACAATATAACATTGAAAGACATGCATAAAAGGTTGGAACTCTTTAATGGCAATCGCTTTATTATCAACCAGGCCAATACTCGTATTACGCCATTGTTGAGGCTTAATGTTCCATTTTAAACTTACCATTTTGTCCTATGATTAGGTCATCTATTTAGATTCAAGGTCGACATGACCTACAACTGGTCCAATAATCTATGTGGACATTTTGATCCAACTTAATTTTACTTGGAAAGTGATCTTTGCGTAACAAATGAACTCAGCTCAGGTTGTCCATTATATTGCCTTCAAATGGAATGACGTTGTAGCTCGGATTGTTTTCTCAAGAGTGTGAATTTCCTGACAGCAAAGCAATTGCAAAGTGTCAACAAAGAAATCTTATGCTTTGCATGAATAGTGAAAAGAGTTACACTACAGAAAAACTTTATTGTTTGGAAGGAACAAAACTAGCAAAAACATAACACAAAGAACAGTGGGTTATTGCTTGGCCTTTGCCAAGACCAAGGGAGTATATTTTCTTTTGTGTGGAGGAATATGGATTGGTCGATTGGTGTCTCTCTTCATGAGAGTATGCAGTGGTAGGACATCCAACCATTGTTGATGGTGGTTGGTTCTCACTATTCTACAAAATATTAAGTTTTCAATCAAAATTCCTATTCATGATGTGCGAAGAGGCCTTACACATGTCATGAAATCAGTACATATTCAAGATGAATGACTACTCCAATAAGGAATCCACAACCATTGTCTGTTGAAGCTAACGCCAATATTTCCTGGCATACGCTAGAAGATAACCAAATTTACACGACCCATGCTAAATTGGTAGGACATTTTGGGCAGAGGTTCCAACTTGGATTCTAATAAGGTGCTACAGTATGACCTAATTGGCCACCAGATTCATTATGTTACCACTACCAACATAAATGGTAGGATTGGGTCAAAGTTGTGAAGATGAGAGAGATGAACAGGTACCTTGGGGCTCATTCAAATATAAGGAGAATCAAACACAACGAATGACTTCATCCATCACATGTATTTCATTATATTATTTTGTTATAATTATGAAAATGTTGAAATCATGTTAAAGCCTATATTAATTAAGGAGTTTAGACTTCTGTGATCCATAATCTTGTTAAGAGAATAATTTCGGCAAAATCACATAAAAAACCATTTGTCGACGCGTTTCGAACCAACCAATGTGGTTCATCGTCAGGACAAGTTGAAGAACCAGATATAGCCTCGCATGTTAAATAGTATGAGCAGAGATTCCAACGGCTAATTAACGGCTAATTTGACTAAAGAACCCAGGTCAAAAATTAAATTTAATAATGTTAATATTATTATTAATAATTTTTAATTTATTTTATGGAAAAAAGTTAAATCAGGTAAAATTATATAAAATAAATTCATGGTTAGTTTAGAATTTAATTCAATAATTTATTTTAATATTAATATTAATATTATTATATTAATAAATAATTTATTTTATGAAATTAAGTTAAATTAGGTAAAAAGATATAAAATAAATTCCTGGTAAGTCTCTCAAAAAATTAATTTATTAATAAATATATATATTATTAGTATAAATAAATTAATAGTAACAATAATAATATATTTAAATTTATTTAAATTCATATATACATTAAATTATTTAATGGAAAAAATAAAATTGGGTAAAGAGAAAGGTATATAAACTAAAAACACGGATTAATTTACTTAAATTATATATATATTATATATATATATATATATATATATATTATTGATTTAAATAATACAAAAATTAATAATAATAACCATAATTTAATTTAAATCATTTATTTATTTAAATTAATATATAAAATAAATAAAATAAATAACTAAATTAATAAATTAATTAAATATAAATCTGTAAAGGAATTTATATTTAATTCCTTTATAGACTTATATTTATTTTATAAATCTATATTAATTTACTTAAAATAATAATAATAAATATATATATTATTATTAATTTAAATAATATAAAAATTAATAATAATAATCATAATTTATTTAAAATCATTTATTTATTTAAATTAATATATAAATTAATACATTTATGGAAAAAAAATAATAAATAAAATAACTAAATTAATAATTAATTAAATATAATCTATAAAGGAATTTTTTGGGTTAGTTTTAAAATAAAATTATAAATATATATATATATATATATATATATATATATATATATATATATATATATAAATTTTTATTATTAATTTAAACTAATAAATATATATATCTATCTTAATAATACTAGGATGATTAAGATAGAAGGAAACTTAGGAGAAGAAGGAAGGAAGCGGCTAGGAAGACAGGGCTGGGATCCAACAACTGCTGATCTTCCAGCCGTCATCCCTATTAAGATTTTCAGGCCTTTCTTCAATCTCCAGGGCCTCTCTAAACTTTATTTGAAAAATTCAAATTCCATTATTTTTGGAGCTGACTTGTAGTGTAGTTCGTATTAGGAAATTTTGGAGGGCTAATACAAATTTTGAAGACCAACCGAAGCTACAAAACTTCAATAAAATGCACAAGGACAGTAGAGATCACAATGCACAAAGATAACACAAGATTTACCTTGGGTAAATGCACTTCGGGGGAAAACCCAACAACCTTTTCCTTAGAGAAATTATCCAGTTCAACAAGAGATAGACCTAACTCTTATAGTCAATATGATGGCCAAACTGACCAACAATACAATCATCAAAACTAGTCAAACTGCCCTCTTGTCAACTCTCAAATCTGCCCAACAATTTCAGCCCTTTCTAATCTTCCTAGGCCAAAATTCGGCCTCCAGAAAACTGCCCACAAACTTGCCCCTAATGCCCAAAAACCACAAGTGTGAATCTACAGAGAGAGAGAGAATCACACATGTGAAGTCAAAGAAATAGAGATACGCTTGAAATAATTTCGTCCTTCTTATCCTTCGTCTTCACTTACATGTCTAGAAAATATCTTCTTGTGTGTGAGATCAAATTGTACTAGAAGGAGGAGGTCAAGTGCCTTATATATATTGTTTTGGATGGCCTGAATGGGTGCCACTTCAACAAGGGCCGACTTGATTTGAGGAAGATCCAACTTGACAAGTTTGGAGCCAAAAATTCAAAGTTCAAAATTCTCTTTTGAAACCGACATGAAGAACAAGTCTAATATTAATCATAACATATATTTTAACGGCTAAAATATTAAATATGAATATCGAGCATAGCTATAAAATTCAACATGTGAGCCACATAGAAAAATAAAACACACACACACACACACCTGAAGGCATAATTAGCTCATTTGATTGTCTTTACATTTTTCATATTATTCATTACTCACTCCAAGTGCATTCAGTATTTATTAGATTCTTTGATTCTCCTTACCTTTGTTTTGCCAAGGGTTTCCATCAAATCAAAATTTATTTTGTTGTCTTCTATAAATTTAGGGTTTTATTTTAAGGTTGTCTCTTTTAATTTCTTTCATTTTCAATATCCCAACCCATAGTGACAAATTCACAACCCATGAAAAGTAGTGTCCCCATAATTAAGGCTTGATGCCAAAAATGTGGTTAGTTTATAAAAATCCAAATATTCTAACACATCTACCATTATCTTGCTCTTGCGACCATATCAAAACTCAAAATCTAAACATTCATGGCTTCTTGAACAAGAATCAACTCTTATATGAAGATTATGTTGTATTACTTAACAATATTGAGTTGTTTATTTCCACTTAGTTAAAATTCTTTTAAAATGAGAATTCAAAAAAGAACACAAGAAAAAAGGCAAAATACTTACGATCTGTGTGAAAATGAGACAAGAACCAATAAGAGCAATCTCCTCTTAGATAACGAAAAGCATCCTGCAAATAACGAAATTTTGTCAACAATTGACCATGAAGATGGCTTAAAGATATTTTATTATATGACTATCATTGTTATAGGTGCAAGAAGATAAGTGTGACCATCGCATAAGGTCCGTGGCCATGATCTATCATCAAAAAGGCAATAAGAAAAATTCAATGTTTGGAGTGACGTTCTATAACAAGACAATCTACTTAACAAGTGACATAATTCTTAATAAAAATTATTATAATGTATTAATAATCTACTTACTAAGTGACATAATTCTTAATAAATTCATAATAATGTATTAATTAGTACTTTACAAATGACATCATGCTTGAATGAGCTCTTTCATTTCCACCATGTTCAAAAAAGAAATGGCATTCTAAAGAATATTTAGTTTGATTCCTTTTTTCTTTGTTGTACCTTTTTTATCTTAGGTTATATCTTATCAACATCATCATCATCAAAAAATAAGCATGTCCAGACTCCACCCAACTTTCTCAATGACCATAGGTGAGATTCCTCAAACACAACTTGTCACATCACATTACTATCATTTGAGTCAAAGCATATGGATAAAATAAAAATAAGGAATATGATATAATTATAAATAAACATTTGACTCAAACCATGTTTCCTTCCTATAAACAAGCCAAAATTGTTCTCATCATAAGTGATACTTAGTGGCAAGCTTTATCAATGAGCTTCATTCCTAGTAGGATAGGCATTTACATAGCAGCCAAGGTACTAATGCCACAAGTGATATATAATTGAGACCTATACATCTCCACACATATCTTGGGTTGGCAATCCCTACATTAATTATACTTTCTTCAATCAAACTCTTGATGACATATTCTATCCCACCACAAAACCTATTCTTGATCCCCCTATTCTTGAACCTTTTTTATTCTTGGCTCAACCACAAAACAATCCTTATACTCAGCAATTAGGTCAACTTTATCTCAAAGCTTTACACCTTAACCTTTGTAGCACTCAAGGTTGTTCTCGTCAATCATAACCTAGGAATCCTTTGTTGGAGTACAACACTCCAATCCTAGGAGTCAAACTTTAATATGTGGATTTTAATGTGTGATAAGGGTCACTTAAGGACCACATTCTATAAAGTGACCAACTAGATTAATAAAGTGTCATTAGTGAGGAAATTAGGTCAATTAGGTGACAAACTACCTAATCTACAAAATATAAGGTAATCTACCTCACTAAATAATTACTTTTAAATAACATATTATATTCTACATCTCCCATAAATTTGTATGTATATATTTTCTAAAACATTCTCACATCAAATTTGATGCTCTACCCAACCATCAAAACATTTTTTCATGGATACCTAAATCAACTAAGGTTCTAAGAATATTAAGGTTTTACCTTATCCCCGCTTCATACAATGCAAAAGTGTTAAAATTGGCAACTAGGGCCAAACTCCATGTGGGTCATCTTATGGCGGCTGATATTTTTCTTGGATCCCTCTCATCGAGAGGTGTAGGATTGATCTAAAGATCATCCGATTTCGATAAGTATTCATGGAGTTATGAATTTATTTGTGTTATAAGCCAATTCGTCAAGGTCAGCCAGCAACCAAATAAACCCCACATGTGCTCAACATTTTAGTATAAAAGGAGATGACTTGAGAGTCATCTCTCACACACACTTCTATCTTGATTTCTCTCCACTTGTCTTGGGTTTTAGTAGAAGAGAAATCTAGGAGTGGAAGCCCTAGATGCTGGAAGAAAAGAGATTGCCCTAGTCGCAGTCAAGAATAAGGAATATGTTGCCCTAATCTAGAGGATGCTGTCATGAAAGAGAAGCCCTAACGCTATCTAGAAGGAAGCCTACAACCTTATACGTTGGTCCCTACCAAAACGCAATCAAGGAGGACATTACTAGCCGCAGCATTAGGAGGCTGCCTAGACACTGTGGAAGGGTTGTGTGGGCAGCGTATTGAGCAGGAGTCTTAGCCGTTGTTTGGCGGGGTCCGAAGTGTTGGAGAAGGGGTTGAGTTCCCTTGTTATCATGCCGCAGCAATAAAGGATTGTTGGAAGGGAAACCATAGTCATAGGATTGATTTGTAGGCAGTTTTAGTGACACATTTATAGGGCCACAATGAGGGACTACTAACAGCAATTGGGAGATGAAGTTTGGATGGCCGAGAGACCTAGAAAGGACCTCCTAACCAGGTTGCAGTGACCTATAAGGACAGCAAGGCAAACAAGGGTATTTCCACATTGGGGTTTGTCCCTGGCTAGCACTACATCTTGTGTCCTCTTATCTTGCCTTGTCTTCTGCAATTTATGTTTATGTTCTATCTGCAGTTTACTTTAATGCTAATGTGATTGCTAATCTGGAAAAGATATTGAGCTAACTGTGAAAATTGAAATAAATTGCTCTAAGCATAGAACATATTTAAACTTAACAAAAAGAGATATATCTGAATTTTGTTGCTTTAGAAAAAACATGACATCCTATCAAATAGATAACCAATCCCATGGTTCCCCCGGGAAGGTTCTTCAAATGCTTTGCATGAATCTTTCATCTTAAGTAAACTCTTATTAGATCCCAAATCAAAATCATTGATTTAGATATGCCTCAAAACTACAAAATATGATGAAGAAGCATCAGTCTAGACCATACCTTGCTCCACTTCCCAC
The DNA here is from genome assembly GCA_000404065.3 of Pinus taeda. NCBI lineage: Eukaryota > Viridiplantae > Streptophyta > Pinopsida > Pinales > Pinaceae > Pinus > Pinus taeda. Next base: position 115,243 of record APFE030887327.1, on the reverse strand, counting down.
CATTTTAGAAACACGCACAAGTCTACAAAAAACAACTACAACTTCCGAAGTAAAAGAGACAGAACACGCACTATGAATTTTAAACATCTAGAATCATAGCCCTTACTTTGATTGTTGCCAACTTATTAAATCACTATGCTTGCTTTAGCTTTGCCTCCCTCAAAATTTTGACATCATTCACTCAATATTCCAATTTGTTGAGAAACCAAGATGTAGGCATATTAGGGTTGAATTCTCTTTCATGATAATTACTGGTGAGTGTTTGTTGGATTTTTATTATTATGTTATGTTCCTCTTCATCAAGCAATTACCAAAATGTACATAAACATCACAAAAAACAAAAGAACACAAGATGTAGGCTCTCCAAGCCAAGGCCAAAACCCCACAAGGGGGGAAACCCAAAAAAAAAATTCTTCTTATAGATTTAGATCAAAGTGAGTTATCCAAGACCCAAGACTAATACAACAATCCAACCTTCATGATGCCAATCCAAGCCCTCCAAAATCATCATCTTAGTCACAAGAAATAGCATCAATCTCAATCACAATACCTTGCATCAATCTCAGCTCTTATGCCATAGGGAACTCGCTTCTATCTTAGGTCACCTACCATAGAAAATTCGCATTTCTTTAAGACCATTTGCCACAGAAAAGTCACATTTCTTTCAAACCATTTCCCACAGACAACTCACATTTTCTTCAAACCATTTTCCACAGAGAACTCGCATTTTCTTCAGACCATTTTCCACAGAGAACCCGCATTTCTTTCAGATATATGACCTCAGTAACTCACAATTCTTCACAATAATGTAGCCTCTAAATTTCGCATATTTTCACCTGAGAACTCATCATAGAAAAGAATTGAATTGCTTGCCATTTTGGTGGAGGATGTATGCAAATATATAATTGTTCTCACATGCGAAAAGACACGTCTTTTGAGTGAGCAAAGACACGTCTTTTGAGTGAGCCAATTTGTCATCCGTTAATTTATCACTAATCTATGCTTAGTACAATCACTTAGTTCAATCTTTTCTTCAATTAGCAATCAAATTTAATCTTCCAATGAAAAATAGCAATTGTAGATAGAAGAGTAAATGCAATGTACAATAGAAGAAAATCAAGAGCAATAACAAGAGACACAAGATTTCGTCAAAGACCAAATAAAAACCCCACAAGGGGGAAAGCCCTTTCAAATTCTTCTTCTATTAGATTTTCACCAAAAGTTCAACAGAGAGATCACAATGATCCAATTCATCAATCAAGAGTCAAAATCAAACCTTTGACTAACCAACAAAACCAACCAATCAATATCCAAAAGATGAGCCCACTAGTCAAATCTGGTCAACAAGTCAAATCTAAAATTCTGGTCAAAGTCAATAGTAGTTGTAGCATTCCCAAATGGTCAACGGTCAACAGGTCTCCAAAACAGCTCGGTCGACTGTCAAAAAATGCGGTCTTGAATGCTAGCCAAAGTGCAGGCAAAACAGTGCTCCAAATTTGGTCAAAGTCTATTGAAACCCGAGTTGCAGATCTACAGTCAACCAAGGTCAAAGTGTTGAAGAATGTAACTAGTGTAGGTTTTCATAATTATGTTCGAGTCATGATGTGATATATTTGTCAAAAGAAGGAAAAAGAAATTTAATTGACTTATTAAAGCATGGGTTTCATGCTTGGGTCAATGGTCAAGCCTCAATTGTAGGCTTCTAGGATTTTTGTTGACTTAAAGTCAAAATCATTTTTGTAAGAGACCCTTCTTGGGCTCCTTAAAGTCAAGAAAGAAAATTATTTTTTGTCTTATCTGTCCTCCACCCAGTTGGCTTCCTAACTTAAGAAGACGGCCTCAAACACTGTCAAATTGACCTTATAATGCAGAAACAACCACTATATATATAACCATGCCACTCGACCTATTTTGAAAGCATTAGATTTCATGAAGATAATCTGCAATAATAAGTGCGAAGGTATCCAAGAAAGAAGTCAAAGGTGCTAAAGTTGGAAAATTTCGGAATTTGATGCTAATAATACAGGTAGTGAAATTTTTGAGCGAAATTTACTAATTAAATACACAGCTACATAGAGTTTGAAGTCGATCCCGCATTGTTGCAGCGCCCAATTGGCTCCTATTACCAAAAGACCAAAACCTCCCTGCCAACTGGGCACAATCTCGGTACCCAGCTCCAAAGTACTTCAGAAATTGAAGTAATTTGGCCCCCCACAGCAAAAACTCCCTTCTTAGTCGTACCCCTTTCCCTTTATATTTCTCTGAATCGCTGCCCTTCCTTCCATTTCCCGTCTCTGTGTCACTCCTTGTTACATGGAACTCTGCATGCCTTTGAACTTTTAATGATCTTTATAGATTTGATTGTGTAGGTTCTCTCTTTTTTTAAAGGATAGGCTAGGTGGAATTCATTTGATTAGTTTAATTAATGTTAACATTACTTTATTTATTTTATTTTATTTTTAATTAATTTAATTCACCTTATTTATAATTTTAATTAAATAAGATTATTATTTTATTTATTTTACTCCAATATAATTTGTAAATTAAATTATATTTTCTTTTGGCATATAAGGGTGGTATACATATCAAGTACCTAACTTGATATATTTATTATATTCCGGTGAGATAGGAATTTATTTCGATAATCAATTCATTGCCCTAATTTAGGCATTTTCCATTATTAACCAGTATACATACTCATGCAATACATGTGGTTCATGCATATGTAGCTATCATATGGATGCCCCGTTTGTAGTTGTAGGTCGGCCATCACAGAAGTCATTAGTCATCACAAGAAAAGTATCAAAGGAAAGGGAGTCGAGATTCTGCCACATGTGAGACTTATTACAAGATCGAAGGTACAAACCTCAGAAGTTCATAACTAACCAAAATTCTTGGAGGAACAAACTTACGTTGACTTGAAGGAAGAACCTTATTACATGGAAGCTGACTTGGTGAAGGGAATCTATGTCTTGGTCAATAGGGTCTTGGTTGTCTCAATCTGATTTGAATAGTGGACGGGTATGCCCGGGTTTTCCCCTTGTTAGGGGTTTTGGCCCTGGTTGTGTTCCTATCTCTGTTGTCCTACTTTCTGATCTTCTTGTTTGGCATTTATCTTGATGATGAACAGAGCATAATAATGATAATGAAGAATTAATCTAATCACAAAAATCTCTCAAAATTTGAGAAAACATTAATAAAATCTAATGAAGCACCGCCCTAGATTTCTCAACACAAAGCGCCCAAAAAAGTTCGTCGTGCTTACCAAAAAATCGGCCTCCAAAACAGATGCAAAATCTCAAGTCAAACCAATCCCAGACTCCAAAAAGTCAACATTGGTCAATGGTTGGTGAAGAACAAAATTCGGCCCAATCAAAAGTCTTCTCTCTCCTCGCACATGTGAAAGAGACGTGCAATTTTTCAAAAGAAGTAGAACCTCCTAGAGCAGAAGATGTGTTATGTGATGCCTCCAAATGATGTGACATGAGGTGTATTTATATGTGTCCAAGGAGGTCGAATTTCCTTGCCCAGACCGACTTGTACTTTTGTGTACTTATGGGTTTCATTTCAAAATTATTTTTTTCCTTAACCAAATTAAATTATTCCAAGGGCAAGGAGGGTCTTCTATGGAAGAGGAAGTTTCTCCAAAGGAGGGAATTTGTCCCTGAGCTGCCAAATTAACACTCCCTCTTAGCTACGGAGAAATTTCCAACTACGTCAAAAGTCTCATCATCAAGTCATATCTCATCTCTACTCATTTGTTGAACACTCTCGAATCTAAAGAAGAAGAAATTGACATCATAGGGGAGCTCAAGCTACTGCACTCTATCCAATGACAATAGGTGAAATACAACTTACTAGGAAAGGATCACAACCATCCTATTGTCTAATGACAACAAGTGAGATACATCATGCTATGAGAGGTAAGGATCACATCCATCCTATCGTCCAATGGCAATGGGTGAGATACAACTTACCAAGCAAGGATCACAACCATCTTGTTGTCTAATGACAACAGGCGAAATACAACTTGCCATAAAAGGTAAGGATCACATGCATACCATCATTTGTCGATCTTCCCACATTGACCCTCAAGATTCAACTGGTAGAACACTTGCATCCCATCGCTTGAGCGAGATACCACTTGCCATGAGAGGCAAGGATGACAACCATCTCAACCCATTGGCCAGACGGGGAGGAACAATCCCAACAAGCCCCAACTTGTGGGTAGGAAGCATATTGGGGTATACTTTGTCTAGTCCAATCATGATACGCAGAGATACCCAACTTGCCATAAATGACAAGGATCACACACACCCTATGGTGACAATAGGCGAGATACTACTTACTGCAAAGAGTAAGGATCACAAACATCCTATTGTCTAGAGATCCCTCAACCCCAGGAGTTATCTGGCACAATTCCTCTCCTTGGGAGCTCAAACAAGGGGGGAAGAGATAGCTCAATGTCCTCGATCAGTTGAGACCCTTACCCGAGAGGGTCACATCCATCAGTCCAAGTTGCTCTCTCAAGACCAAGAACTTCCCTTTTGGCAAAGCCTTGGCGAGTATGTACGTTATCTACTCATCGTTCAGGATGCGAAGGAGTCTCATTGTTCCTCTTTGCACCATGTCTTGAATATAGTGATACTTGATCTCAATATGTTTGAACTTGTCATGAAATACGGTATTCTCTGCTAATCAGATCACACTCTTGTTGTCATAGTATAACACTGTCGTGTCCAAAACATGCTCAAACAGCTCTCCAAAGAGATTCCCCAACCATAAAACCTCACAACTCGCCATGCTGGCAGCAATATACTCATCCTTTGCACTACTAAGGGCAAAAGATTTTTGCTTCCTATTCATCTAAGATATCATGGCAAATCCAAGACTAAAACAATATCCTAATGTGCTTTTCCTGTCAATAACATTTCTAGCCCAGTCAGCATCAATGTATCCATGCAGTCGTACATCTTTGGCAGTGTATCTCATACCAAGGTTAATCGTCAAATCCAAATATCTCAACCCATGCTTGGCAGCAACCCAATGTGCATGAAGGGGCTTTGTCATGAATTAGCTCAAATTGTTAGCTACAAAACATATGTTCAGACAAGTGTTCACAAGGAACATTAGTGTCCCAATCAATTGTCGATACTCAGAAGGATTTGCCAAATTAGATCCTGCGGTATCTCCAAATAAATTCGTGAAGTTCATCTCCATTGGTGTCACTGGTGACTTGCATTCTACCATTCCAAATCTTTCCAACAATTTCATAACATATTTTCCCTAAGAAAGGAAAATCTCTCTAAGCTTTTGCCACACTTCTAATCCCATGAAGTAATGCATCAATCCAAGATCTTTCATTTCAAACTCAGAGGCCAACTCCTTCTTACACTCGAGCATTAGTGGCTCACTACTTGTCAAGAATAGATCGTCAACATACAAAACCAAAATCAAAGGCATACCTTGGACCACTTTGAAATAGAAGTTTGGGTCAACATTGCTTCTCATGAATCCAAGCTTCATCAGGTAACTATCAATGGGGGCATACCAGGCTCTGGGGACTTGCTTCAAACCATATAATGGCTTCTTTAACCTGCAAATGTGAGTCTTCCTGTCTTGTACTTCGAAGCCCAGTGGTTGCTCAACGAATACTTTTTGTAGTATGCCATGAAGAAATACAGTCTTCACATCCACTTGGTGAAGAGTCCATTCTTGACTAACAGCAAGGGCAACAATAGATCTAATAGTGGTATAACGAGCAACAAGTGCAAATATATCGTCATAATCTTCTACCTCTTTCTTGGAAAACCCTCTAGCCACAAACCTTGCTTTATATTTCTCAATACTTCCATTACCTCCATGCTTGATCTTGTAGAGCCACTTCGAGGTCATGACAAACTTTCCTTTAGGTCTCGAAACAACATCCCACACACCATTCTTCATAATAGACTCGCTCTTCAGCCATGGCATCCTTCCAAACCTGCTCTTTCACTGCTTCTCCAAAAGTGGGAGTTTCAGCTTGGATGATAGTGCTCATAACTACAATGTATCCCTAGTACTGGCATGGTTTCTTGCTTTCTCTAAAGGTTTTTGTTGTAACGGCATGTCTTTCACCATCCTGTAATGTATCACGAAGCCAAAGGGGTCTCTTCCTGGCAGGGGGATCACATGGAGGAAGATCCAAGGGGTCCATAGGCTACATGGGATCATCAACAATATCCTTTTCAGATTCCGACACAAAAGGACCTTCTATTAGGTCCATGTCATCATCCTTCTTTTCAACAAGAGGCGGAGGAAGGTCCCTTGCTTTTCCAAGGGCAGCATCTTCATCAAAAGTCACATCCTTGCTAAACGCAAATTTCCTTTGACCAGATATATATATTCTAAAGGCTTTAGAATTTTCACAATATCCAACAAACATACCTTTCTTTTTGGTAGCTTCCAGCCTGTTCCTCTTGTCCTTCGGCACATGAAAGTATATCGGGTAGCAAAATATCCTCAAATGTCCAACATCGAGCTGCACATCTGCCACCCAAGGCTTGATGAGGAACCCTGTTTTGAACGTAGACTGTTGTATTAGTGGCTTCTCCCCATAGCAACTTTGGTGGCTTTTGATCATGCAACATGGCTCGGGCAGCTTCCATGATGGACCTATTCTTTCTTTCAGCCACTCCATTTTTCTCGGGATTATAGGGCACAATAGTTTCCTTCTTAATTCCAGCCTTCTTGAAAATGTCAATGAACTCATTTGAAGTATATTCTCCACCATTGTCAAACCTGAAGACCTTGATCCTTTTCCCTATTTGATTTTCTATCAGTGCCTTGAAATCCTAGAACATATCAAATGCTTCATCCTTGTGCTCTAAATAGAATATCCATATTTTCCTGGAGATATCATCAACAATGATTATATAATAAAGGCAGCCACGAAGGGAGTGCATAGGCATGGGTCCACATAAGTCAAAATGAATGAGTTGTAGGATATCATTGGTCTTGGTTTTGCTAGAGGGGGATGGTCCCCTAGAGCCTAGACTTATTTCCATTGGCACATCCCGAGCATACTCCATTAAGGCAAGATTGAACATCAAGCATTCCAAAACCGTCCTTTTAACTTTAGGCAAAGATTCATAATGTAAATGAGCAAATCTTCAATGTCATAGCTCACTTTGATGATTGCTATCATGAAATATTGTTTGTTATGGTCCTCCATTGACTCTATGGAGTCCTTCAACTCTAGATCCCAATGTGAAAGCATCCCTCATGAGAGATTCCATAGGCTAGGTGAGTATCGTTCCTCTTATGAAGGCAACTGTCATCCCTTTACCTTCCAAGGCAAACATAGATGCCAAGTTCTTCTTTAATCCCAAAATATACATAACATCATGAAGAAGAACGACTTCCCCTAAGTAAGCAAATGATCTTTCAAAGAACCAATAAGAATTTTATTGGCTTTGAGTTAACCTTTCTTATATTTTAACTTGGTAGCAGCAAGAGCATTTTCAGTTGGCTTAGGTACTTTTCCTTCCACATATTCCAAAACGTCATTGTCATCCAATATGACTTCCAACCTGATCTTCCAAGCAGTAAAGTTTGATGAATCACCTAGCTTCTCTATGTTCTTGAAGTAAGAGGTAGATATATTGACCAAGTCAAATAGGCTCCTTTAGCTTCTTCCAAAGATGATTGCTCGTCTCCTGATTCCTTGAGCTTGTCTTCACCTCAACTTTGATACCATGTTAATTTTCCACTATTTTATGCTTAGTACAAACACTTAGCCCAGCCTTCTTCAATTAGCAATCAAATTTAATCTTTCCATGATAAAGAGTAATTGTAGATAGAACAGTAAATGCAATGTACAATAGAAGACAATCAAGAGCAGTAACAAGAGACACAAGATTTGGTCAAAGACCAAATAAAAACCCCACAATGGGGAAATCCCTTTCAAATTCGTCTTGTATTAGATTGTCATCAAATGCTCAGCAGAGAGATTACAATGATTCAATTCATCAATCAAGAGCCAAAGTCAAACCTTTGACTAACCAATCAATATCCAAAAGATGAGCCCACTAGCCAAATTTGAAATTCTGGTCAAAGTCAACAACAGTCCCAAATGGTCAATGGTCAACAGTCAACAGACCTCCAAAAGAGTTCGGTCAACTGTCAATAAATGTGGCCTTGAATGTTGGTCAAGTGCAGTCAAAATAGTCCCAAAACAGTTCTCCAGATTCAGTCAAAGTCAAAGTTTGTTGAAACCCTAATTGCAGATCTATAGTAAACCAATGTCAAAGTGCCCATAAAAGTTTGTCCTCCTTGCCAAAGAATTCGGCCTCCAAAACAAATCCAAAATCTCAAGTCAAACCAAGTTAAACCAATCCCAAACTCCAAAAAGTCTACGCTAGTCAAAGGCTACTCAAGGACAGAATTCGGCCCAATCAAAAGACTTCTCTCTCCTCACACATGTGAAAATGACTTGGAATTTTTCCGAAGTTGAACCTCCAAGAAAAGATGTGTGATGATGATGCCTCCAAATGATGTGACATGAGGTGTATTTATATGTGTCCAAGGAGGTCGAATTTCCTTGCCTAGGTCGACTTGTAATTTTGTGTGCTTGTGGGTTTCACTTCAAAAATTAAAATTTTCCTTGACCAAATTAAATTCTTCCAAAGGAAAGGAGGCTCTTCTCTGGAAGAGGATGGTTGTCCAAAGGAAGGAATTTGTCCCTGAGCTACCAAATAAACATCATCCTAGAGGGAGGGCAAAAATGGCTTCTAGAGGTGAATTGACCAAAATTACATTTTTGAAAATTCTTTTTCCTTTCTCCTTACAGGAAGTCCAAATAGGACTTTGACTCAATTACAATTCTTTGACTCAACAAATCCTAGAAGCATGAAGAACATGCTTGAATAATGAAATAATAATAACATAAATTTATTTTTCTTTTGCATGAAATCCATATTAATACAAGTACAAAGATAATTATGAAGACGGAACCTAGTTATGTTTTTCAACACTTCCTCTTAACTAGGGGGGTATTCATAATTACACAACAAGATACAAGCATACTCTCAAATTGAAATATTCTCATAAGAAGAGTTCAAATTGATAAACATCATCAAGTATAATCGTCATAACCAGCATTATCAATTACAAAATAGCAAGGCATTGACTGACAAGCTCTAACTCTCCACTAGATTAGAGCACAATGTTGGGAGGCATATGTTTGGACCTCACCACCACTTCTCAAGGCACATACCCCATCCAAATGTTCACCACGTATGTCCTTACAAGACTATTCTTATCTTGGATATCTCTGCCATCCTTAAAGAATATTGGTCCTCCTCAACACTACTCTTATCTTGGATTCCCAAGCCTTAAAGAGTATCGGTCCTCGGGACAACTCCTATCTTGGACCAATATCCAAGAAGTATTGGTCCCATATGTTTATCCAATCCTCCATTCTCCCTACCAGTGCCTTCACTAGACTTACAGCTATTAGTCTTAGTCTAGTGCATGACACATGGAGAATACGGTGTCCATCATCACTCCTCCTCAACCAGGGAGGAAATCCTTACTCCCTCTCAACCAAAAAGCATAATCACAATACTCGTCAAAGCATCAACTACGTGTTCTTCTATGGAGATTTGGGGAGATTTGTTGTAGTTGTTGGGCCCCTATCTTGCATCATATCATAACAAGCTTCCTCTTGGACTTTTCATGTAATTTTGTCATCAAATGATTCATCTAACATCTCAAAGAGCCAAACTTCCGCACAATTGCTTGCACATGCCTTCTATCTTTCCATAACATAATTATGTCCTTGTGCTCTTCCAAGTCATCATCAATGTTTTCCACTCAATTCATGTGCTCCCAAATCGAATAAAATAGCTACCAGTACAATATCATCAAACAAGTTATCTCGACTACTATCTTTCCAGCCTCTTCATATACTTCTGCAATATGTCCTTTCAGGGAGCCAAACCATATCACATCATTATCAGAGTTGCTAAATCACAATAGCCTCTAGTCAAGGTGTGGGATTCTTCATATCAAATTCTTGCTCCCTCTGAGGTCAACATCCCTTTGCATGGTCTATCTTCATATTGCAATAGAGTTATGCTTCATGCTCTTTAGCTTCCAATCATCAATCAATGTGTTCCAAGAACGAACCAATCAGCTATTGGTACAACAACATCAAAACTCTTCAACTTCTTACTTAAGGACATTGCACTAGATCAATCATCATCTCTTTTGCTCACAAGCTTCTCTAGGCTTTCTACCAAGCTTCAATTAATATTGTGTCCATCAAGATCTTTACAGCTCCCTCTATCCATCTGAAGTAAGTGAACTTCTTCCCATCTTGTTGTTTTCTTCGATGCATACACCAAACTACTCCTTCCTTCATATTCTTCATGTTATGCCACGTTCTTTCAAATCTTTTATCTACTAGTCAAGCTTTAGATAGAATTTGCCTTGACCTGCAACCTTTATTAGAAGACCATGAAAGAACAAAAAGGACAAGGCACAAAGATAATAAACAAGGAAATATAAATTACTTATCTTTTGAGAAGGATTAGCTCCCTCTTAATCTAGGACCTGTTCACCAACGGTGTTCTCACATTAAACATCAAGGGTTAGATCTACCTTTAATAGTGGATATGATTAGATAGGGTTTTGCTCCAAGGGTTCTTCTTGATTAAACTATGCTAGGGTTCACAAACACTAAATGCCAAAAGTATTCAAGACCTTTCAACTTACAAATTGCAAAAGTATTATCATTAGCTAGCTTTCTATCTAGAATTCATTTCATTCCTAGTTCGCATGTGCAAAGACTTCAAATGCTAATGATATGTCTACACAAACACTTTCTATGATGCATTACTAATTTTGATGAGATCATTATCATAGCATCACTACTTATCATTGATTGCAAATCAACATGATTTATATGTACCTCTCATTAACTTTACCTCATCTCCATGGTTACTGGGAGTTGCTTTAAAGAGTCATTCAAACTTCTCATTTAATTCTCTCCATGTACCTCTGCAATCAAGTCTTTATATGATTTCCATATTGATCTCAATCCTTTGTTCTTCAAGCTAAGCTACAAACCATAGAGATGAATTCGATCTTCAGGATGTCATATTCCTTTTTGTTGCTAGCAATGTCTTGTTGTCTTAGATAGGTTGACTTCATAGTAGATCCTTCATTTTTTCTATTATGTACGTGGAAGGAGGTAACATAGCCGCTTATCATCATAACACCTTCCATGACTTGTCACAGCTCTTTTACAAAGTTTTCAGCTTCTATTGACGAGTTTGGTCCATTTATTTATACCACGGTGTTTTGATCTCCAATGATTCCACGGAGTTCAGTCCTTTTCTCCATATTGTTTTGATATTTTCACTTTCAATGAATTATGTCCTTTGTTCGTAAGGTGTAGAACCTCGTCATAGATATACGCCATAGTATGCTTTGCATATCTTCAAATTCTTATCACAAACATTGTCACAAGTCTGCACTTTATAAACATTTCTCAATGCCTCAAAGATTGCATTCTTCATCATTTCAAATCCCTAGCAAAAGATTATAGTGTTGTAGAAGGTTCGGGTATCATGATTGCATGGTTTTGTAGCTTCCTTAAGGCTCGCATCATAACAGATTTGTACCATTATCGACTTATTGACTACTATAATTCTAAAGTTATTAATTGCCTCAGAGATGTTTTAGAATTTTCAACTCTTTTTGTCTTTTATATATGTTGCTTGTAAACTCTTCTTGGTGTCACTAAAACTTGGATTAACCTGTCAGCAAATGTGTTTTTGAATCTCATACTGATTAACTTTATTATCCTATAGTGCCTTAGAATTTGGACTTGTCTCTTCAAAACTTGGACTGTGTAGAATTTTGTAGAATTTTTCTACAAATCAGCTAGATCTGATACCATGTAGAACTTTTTCTAATCAGCTAGCTCTGATACCATGTAGAAATTTCCCACCTATAAATCAACCTAGTAATGCAATGTACTAAAGCAAAACACTTGTTCTACTTCTACAAACAATTTAGCGGAAACTTAATCAACCATGAGCATCATCAATAAGAACACATATAACTGATAAGAACGAATCAATCACACATAACACAGAAAAATTTACCTGGGGAAAGCACCTGCCTAAAACCCCATCTTTGTATTATCATACAAGTGGAAATATGTCCCGATTACACAAAGCCTTAGCTCGGAAGCTATACAGCTCTCAGTACAATCCCTCTGCTGCTCATAGACAGTCAAAGGCTTCTCACAAACCTTCTCCTCTGCCCTCCAAGCCTCCTATTTCTATGCACAGTTTTCCTGGGTCCTCCATCTGCAACCTGTGTGATTCTCACCTCACACACAACACTGACCTCTGAAATAACTGCACAAACCTGAAGGAGATAAATCCTCATCATGGATGAGCTTCCTTTATAGGAAAAATATTCATCCAACTGATAGTACACTGTCCCACATCTGATCTCAACTGGGTCTCTAACAAAACTGACATGCATCAGTTATCCATGAGAGAATGCTCAGTTATCTGAAATAATAGTTGTCACATGCATGCAAGCATTAAAAACTATATCTCATTAATTTAACAACTTGTTAAATTAATCTAACTAAACTTGACTAAGTTAAACTAACTCAATTGATTTTCTCAATATAGAACTCATCCTTAATTCCTTAATCAGTGGAGCAAATCATGGACACATTCCCCAATTAGTGGAGAAATTATTGCATGTTCTCACAAAGACTTCAAGTTTGATTTTCCTTAACTAATTAACTCATGGAGAATTAAATTAATTAATATTCAAACTACTGGTAAGACCAAATTCAAATTTACTTCATATAGATAGACCAAGGACTGCTATAAATAGGAATCCAACTTGAACTGCTAAAAATAGAACTTCTATTTTTAGCACTTCCATTTTTCATTCCTTGTTGCCCAATCTAGCGCTAATGCCCAAGCTGCTATTTTTAGCACTTCTATTTTTAGCAATTTCTTGTTACCAATTTTCAACGGACTACTCATAATTTCATGTACCATAGTGCCACATAAAATTTGGATGTCATCACAAAATGAAGAGTTCAGGTCTCCTTCCAAATCCTTAAGGATTTCGATCCTCTTTGTACAAATGAGCTCGGATCACAAGGATATAAAGTGTCTTCCTTTAATTCGCATCACAGAGGTATTCTTCTTGTCAAGAGAGAAATTGTCAAGAACATTGATTTGGCATCCAAGGATGTTCTGAAGTGATGATTGTTGCGAAGATGGTGAACTTCAGATCTTCTTCCTTTGATAGAGATAACTACTCCAAAAAGTATCCTCAAAAGTAGTAGTTGTAAATTGTTGTAAAAGTGTCTTCAAATGAGCCAACAAAAGTGATCTTCAAGTTGCCTTCTCTTAACCTTAGCTCTGATACCATGTTGAGAAACCAAGATGTAGGCATATTAGGGTTGAATTCTCTTTCATTATAATTACTTATGAGTGTTTGTTGGATTTGTATCATTATGTTATGTTTTTCTCCATCAAGCAATTACCAAAATGTACATGAAGATCATAAAGAAACAAAAGAACACAAGATGTAGACTCTCCAAGCCAGGGCCAAAACCCCACAAGGGGGAAAACCTAGAAAAAATCTTCTTATAGAATGAGATCAAAGTGAGCTATCCAAGACCAAAGACTAATACAACAATCCAACCTCCAAGATGCCAAGTCAAGCCCTCCAAATTCATCATCTTCGTCACAGGAAATAGCATCAATCTCAGTCACGCTAACTTGCATCAATCTTAGCTCTTATGCCACAAGGAACTCGCTTCTATCTCAAATCACCTGCCACAAAGAATTCGCATGTCTTTCAGACCATTTGCCACAAAGAACTCGCATTTCTTTCAGACCATTTGCCACAGATAATTCACATTTTCTTCAGACCATTTGCCACAGAGAACTCGGATTTCTTTCAGATATATGACCTCAAGGACTCGCAAGTCTTCACAATAATGTAGCCTCTGAATTTCACATATTTTCACCTCAAAACTCATCATAGAAAAGCACCGAATTGCTTGCCATTTTGGTGGAGGATGTAGGCCAATATATAGTTGTCTCACATGCGAAAAGACACGTCTTTTGAGTGAGCCAACTTGTCATCGTGGAGGGCTGACTTGGCTTCTTAAGGTAAAATTGACACAAATTACATTTTTGAAAAAAAAAAAAAAAAAATCCTTCCAGGAATTCCAAATAGGACTTTGATTCAATTATAATTCTTTGGCTGAACAAATCCTAGAAGCATGAAGAACATACTTGACTAATGAAATAATAATAACATAAATTTATTTTTCTTCTTTTTGCTTTTGCATGAAATACATATTGATACAACTACAAAGATAATTATGAAGATTGAACCTTGTTACATTTTTCAACACAATCTAGATATGAAATAAATCCTATGAATTACCAAGCCATCGAACAAAACAATGTAGCCTCTAACCTTTAAGAACAAATCTAGATACTTGTAATTTTCTAATGTACTTGATAAAGAGTGTTTCAATAGAACAAGACGAATAAGTTCCACCAAACTAACTTAACAATAAACTAAATATTTACATGTTATTAAGAAGGTTCAACATGGTCAATTACGTATCCATCTACTTTAAGGTATTTTGTTATACTTCTTATGTTTCCTACGAACAGTATCAGGAGGTTACATGACGTTAACAACAATACGACTTCGTAAAAGTGATGACACTTTACAAGAGGACAGCAAGCCACATCCAAACCACTTTAAGGTATCTTGTTATACTTCTTACGTTTCCAATGAACCTTATTAGGAGGTTGCCAAACATTAACAACAATACAATTTTGAGAAAGTGATGACACTTTACAAGAGGAAGACACATCCAAACTATTTGTGGATGATCCTCTTTTCCCCTAGGTTGTACCCTGTCTTTCATTGAGGATCCAAATGTTAGAGGATAGTGCGTAAGATGCACCTTCCTATATCACACTAGGCATTTGAGCCAGTTCATGGGCTAGAGTGGGAATAACCTTAATATTTCCTAAGGCAATAGTCCATCACTATTACCCATGGCCAAGCTATTTAAATAGATGAAGCTAATACTAGATTTATAGCAAAGAAAAATGGTGCTTGTAGTCAAATTTGTACTATTGATTTAAATAGAAATAGGATATTGAATTTTATTTTGGAGATAGTTCAATAAGGGTCAACTCGCAACGCAGTTTAGCAAGGTTCATCCATAGAAATAATCTTCTAAACTATGGGCACCATAATGTAGTTCTACTTGGAAAATAACTTAGAAAAGATCAAATATGACTATAGGAGGAGGCATAACTACTTTCACAACACATAGTCAGCAAACATAAAACCAATTGGGAAAGATAAGCATGGATCAATTAGTTTAGTCAACATTATGTAAGGCAGAAAATGAAGAGTAAAAACCAACATAACTTGCTTGAATTTACTATTGATTGGTGTCAACAACCTTGATCTTGGTTTCATAATAAACACAATAGTTCATTTGTCAAGTAGTTCCACTATTGGGGAATATATAGACTCAAATCTGAAACAACCATTCTATTTAGACAAAAAATGCACCAAGGGTTGGGATTACAAAATCATTGTCCAAGACCTTCTTGCTTCCCTCTATAGAGCCTATTACTCGAAAATGCTTACAATGAAAATGAGAACGAAAGAGATGAGAAGTGGAAGGAGGAGAATGTTAGTGGATGCTACAAACAAGTGAGAAAGAACCTAATTGAGGAATCAGTCTAGTCTTGAAATTGAGCCAAGGCAACACTTCAAACATGCAAGAAGAATTTTGATTAAGGAATTGGCTTTGATCTAGAAATCGAGCAAAAGAAACAATTCGAACAACTGAAGGAGGGCCCAATTTGTTACTTGAGATGAAAGCAAAGTTCGAACAACGAAGAAAAAAAAAGGTTTAAGCATTCTTGAAGGGTTTCAAAGGATAAAAGGTTTAAGGAATCTAGGCTAAGTGCAAAGGAACCCTCGAGTTTCTAAAAACTATAAAAGGAAAGACATGTTTTCAAATTCAATAAGTCATGTAATTTTTTGGGGCTCCACAAGGTGATAACATCAGCTCCTTTTGAGGAATGGCTCCTCCTCATGAGATCCCCAAATCCAAATTGTTAAAATTGGCAACTAGGGCCAAACTCCATGTGGGTCGTCTTATTTATTGCAGCTGATATTTTTCTTGGATTCTTGTCGTCAAGAGGTGTAGGATTGTTCTAAAGATCATCCGATTCCGACATGTATTCATGGAGATATGAATTTATTTGTGTTATGTGACAATTCATCAAGGTCGGCCAGCAACCAAATTACCCCCACTCAACCTCAACGTTGCACCATAAATAGAGGCGGCCTTCAAGTCATTTGGTCACTCATCTCTTGTGATCTCTCCCTGTCCACTTGTTTGGGTTTTAGTGGAAAGAGAGGCCTAGAAGAGAAGGCATATATGTTGTCCTTGGGAGAAGGTCTATATGCTGCCCTAGAGGAGATGCCCTAGCCCTAGACACAGTCAAAAGGAGAAGGCTCTACGCAGTCCTAAAGGAGGAGTCTTAGAGGGAGTACCCTTGTCTTATACACTGCCCTAAATTAAGTCAAGAAGGGAGTCATCTACCCGCAGAGAAAGGAGGGTCAAGTGATGCCCCAATTAGTCACCAAGAAGGCATATCCACGGTTATAAAGAAACCTTATCCGCGGCAAAGGAGGGTTCTATATGCAGCTAGAGGAGGCTCCTATCCGCAGCATTTAAGGGTGCCCTAGGCCGCAGTCAATGAGGGTTCTTATGCAGCAAGAGGAGGCACCTATAAGCAGTAGAGAGGAGGCCTAAGAAGAGCCCTCATCCGCAGTCCAATCTAGGAGTATTTTGGCCGCAGAGAAAAGGGTCAAGCCATGCCCTAGCTGCAGAGAAAAGAGGGACTAATGCTGCCCTAAACGCAGGTCAAATTCCACAGCAACAGCTACCATAATCCATTGTCCCAAGGTCCTTATTACGCAGCCCTGATCTGCTGTTAAGAGAGGCCCATCAGTAGTCTTCTGAAGACTCTTATTTGTTGTTCAAAGAGACCCTTACACGCTATCCTAAGGTGACCTAAAACACAGCTCAAAGAGACCTAGTTGCAGTCACCTTAATTGCTATCATGATGCCACATTGTTGTAGGTGACAGCGTGACCTAATTGAGGACTGTTTGGGCATGTTGGTGATGATTCTTGAGCTTGATTTGAAGGGAAGAAGGATCCGCTATAAGGAGGAGCTAGAGGTTGTTATGTAAGGGTTGTTTGGATAGCTGTTTGAAGGAACCTAAGTTGCAATCCACTACTGGGCTAGGCCGCAGGCCATAGCCAGCAGTTAGTAACCTTTTTGGGAGTTGCGTTCATAAGGTAAGCAGTCCTGTAATGCAGCATTTCATCGGAGAACTGTATGAAGACTTGTCACTGTCTATCGGTGGACTGTGGGGTGTATTGTAGGTGTTGCAGCACACTAAGTTTGTGCCCTATCCAGAGATCAAGTTTGCCAAGATATACTTCAATCCTTACAGCATATGCAAGTTGCCATATGGGTAGCCTTGTCATGATCAGTGGAGCAGCAAAGGAAGGAGAGCCTTATGGAAAGAAAGCTTCAGTATGTTGGGTAATTGGTTGAGCTGTTCTAGGCCTATCATCTGCTGCATTATGTCATCTTCATGGTGAAGATCACTGATGTCTGATCTCTTATTTTGGCAAGTCAAAGTGTTGACTTCAAATGTATTTGTACTATCTCTCTCTGTCTGTTGAACTATTAAAGAATATAAGAAGAATTGATCAAGGTTTCCCCACATTGGGGTTTGTCCCTGGCTGGTGCCACATCTTGTGTCCTCTTGTGTTGGCTTGTCTTCTGCTGTTTATGTTTATGTTCTATCTGCACTTTACTATCATGCTGATGTGATTGCTAATCTGATTATTGTCATTGGGCTAATATGAAAAATTGAAGTAAATTGCGCTAAGCATAGAACATACCAAAATTTAACACAAACACTAGGGTGAGTAGATTCGTGCCTTAGTCTAGTGGTATATGGAGTCAAATTTTTGCTTCTTCTCAAACTATACTTTTGGATAGTGGAAGTTTGTCTAGAAACAATGCCAAAAGAAAATAAAAAATAAACAAAATCAAATGTTAAAGGGTGATTAAAATGCAAGGAATTGATTAAGAAAAACAAAACCTACCTGCCTATAAACTAGGTGACATGTTTCCTATGTTGTTTCTTATGTTGTGCCTTGTATTTTACTTACCAAACTCCAATGACATCTACCATCCTCTCAATCCGATGCACATACAAGTCTCATATCCTTATCAAACGACATACATGGTTCCATTGACATTGCCATGTCACCAAGTTTATCGGTTTGATCTTAAAGCCAACCTAGTCACCACTAATTCAATATAGACTTCTAAGCAAGCAAAGTCAACTAAGGATAATGGGCCTATAACCCCTCTTGGGAAGTCCACTCTACCTCTTGAGTTGTGTATAAAAATGAACTCAAGTATCATTTCTAATATCATTTTGAGCAATTCTCTTATACACAAGTGATTCGTTGTTTTAGCCTAAGAGCATCATATAATGGTGTTCCCTCTTGTTGCTATTGAAATTCGGGTAGCTCGAAAGGTATTTTAGAGTGGAGAAAATCCACAAAAAGGGAGCTTGTTGGCAAAGTACCCAAGTGCTGGGGTTTTGACCCAAAGTTATGGGATTAGAACCAAGATAATTAATATTATATTCTAATTTGTTGTTGAGTGGTTAAGTGAGGGTTTCTTGGAGGAAAAAGAAGACCCCCAAGACACACACAAGAGATATAAATAACAGGCCAAAGGTGAGGCCTAACACACAGACACACAAGTGGAAGGACTCATCTTGTGAGCAATAGATCTGTCGTAAGAGAAGTTGTAGCTTTAGAGAGAGAGCCACAGGAGCAAGCGATGAGTTTGTCCAAGAGACCGAGTTGAGAATCTACGAAGCAAGAGTGTACCAAGCTCTATCTGAACCAATCTGTGACAGGTTTGGAGGTGCGGAATTCTAGTAGGATTCAAGAGAGGCCAGTATGTGGTAGATAGAATAGGGTCGAGGCCTATTTCTGATAGATCAAGGCTAGTTTGAGGCCTAGAAAGGCGAATTGCAGACCTTATCTGTGGTTTCAAGGACAGACGTAGATATAATAAGAGCTAGCCAGAGGGTGCTTAAGCCGTAGGAGTAATGTCGCAAGGTGGACTGAGCCAACTAAAGGTATATAATAGTAGACCAAGGGCTAGTGTGAGGAATTGTTGGATGGACTATGTGTTAGAAGACCTGTGTAAGGTTGAGGGTGAGTAGGCAAGCAAGAAGAGGGAAAACAAGGGCTAAATGCATTGACCGCAATGATTGAGGTTGCCTGTAGGAGGATCGATATTGATCAAAGGTTACTACAGCAGGGCCAAGACACTAAGGGCTAGCATTAAGGCCAACCGAGGGCAGGATAGAAGTGATTGTGGCTTGGACAAAGCCTAGACAGAAGTTTGTGTGATGGCCAAGGGTTAGATAGCAAGGCAAGGAGTCTTCCAGGTGGGCAGCAAGGTTGACTATGGTCTAAAGGAGCAAACAATGTGCTAGAAGAATTTTGTAGCAGCAAAAGGAAGTGGGATACAGCAAGGTACAGCGAGACTTGTGTGAGAACTAAATGCTAATGGAACAACCCAAGTGAGTCAAGATATTGCTAGTCATTTTTGTAGGCAAAGGACAGTCATTTGAATTTGTATTTATATTTGCGCAGATGAGGACCTGATGGACCAAGCCTTAGCCTTAGTTGTATCTAGTTGAAGGGCAGACTTGTATACTGTCTATAATAGCACTGTATCAGGATTTGTAAATGGTGATCATCCCTGGTACGTGAGCACTATGGTTTTCTTATTGATGGACTAATGAGCAACGTGATTTGGGCCAATAAATCTTGTGCGATGTTGTAGATCTGTTTGTTGTTATATTCTGTTGTGCAAGGTGCTTCATGTTGAAGAATCTAGGGCAATTAGGTTAATAAGATTCTTCTCACGATGATAACTACTTATCAAGCACTTTTTACTTTTTCTTATTAGTACAATCTTCTCTTGTTATTATTAATGTGTGTTTTCTTACTTCATCAAATAGTTACCAAAACAAAAGAGACATGAACACAAGATGTTGGCTTTCTGCCAGGGCCAAAACCTCTCACTCTTTGAGAGGAAAACCTACACATTCTTCTCTCACTCTTTGAGAGGAAAACCTACACATTCTTTTTATAGAGATTCCAATTGACGAATACCAAGACCATGACCCTTGACCTATTTGGCCACTCGAAGACCAAGACACCAATCCTCTTCTTCATCATTGCTGAGATCATCATCATTGCTACAACACTGAGGCCATCAATATTGCACTACTGAGATCATTACTATTGCACCATTGTTGCACCTTCACCGAAATATTCATCATAACAATGAGATCTCTATACTGAGATATGTATATATACATATATATATATATATGAGAGTTGCACCGAGATCTTCATCAAGATCATGACTTTGTACCTATGTCTTTCATCAAGATCATGACCGAGACCATAATTACAACTATGCTGAGATCATGACTGCGTCTAGAATGTATGTCGAGATAGAGTGTGTCATTGTGGGATCATCAAGATCCTCCTCATCACAACTATTTCGAGATTGTGACGGTGTCTAGAGTGTATGTCGAGAGTGTATCACTGAGAGATCACCTAGATCCTCCTCATCACAAATATGTCGAGACTGTGACTGCGTCTAGTATGTCGGGACAGTGATTACCAAGATTGATGAGCAGGTCGAGTCTTCATCTCTGTGGCACCCATCTGAAAAACACAGAGATGCTTGTCTGAATTCTCTGCCTTCTGTGGTGACCCTATATATAGTGGTTTGCCCCTACACTTGAGCCGACATGTCATGCTGAACGGGAGTGTCTCCATATGTGAGTCGACTTGACTTCCTTTGTTATTTGGAGGCCGAATTCTTCAAGAGGTATTGTGCTTGTCTTTGGAGGGCTTCTAGGCATTTCTATAGACTTGTATACATTAAACATAGGCTCAAGAAGAGCTCTTCATACATGACATTAATTCTAGACTCTAAATGACAGATCCTATTATTCTAAAATCACTTGCTCATGAAACCATGAAGCAAGTTTACAATAATAAATTTTGTTCTCTTTATTACATCATTTATATCAGTCATAATCACATGTCATTGTGAAGACTGAACCTAGTTACCCTTTCTTCAACACTTCATAGTTGAGCATCTCTAGTGTGTTTATGTGCTTGGTTAAGTTATAGACCTAACCCAGGGAGCAAGAAAATTTCAAAAGTTGTTTGGTGTGACCTTTATGTATGGTTATCACTCTATAGCACACTTACAAGTTATTTCTCTAGCACATCTATGGTTCATCTCCAATGCACTTGTTGACTCTTTATCAAGTATTGTGTTACAACAAAAAGCAACACCCTAGGTTGGAAAAGGCCCTACCACCAAGCTACAAGCCCAAGTTGAACTTACAGAGGCTTTTCACTATCAATACAATAACCCTTCCTCTCATTTAAGCTAGGTCCTCTCTAGCAGAAGGGGATCTTCCCTAAGGTACACCTAGGCGAAAGTTAAACGGTGGAATCAAGTGTTCAAGGACTCACGTTAATCTAGTTTGGAATTTGGTTCAGGTGCTTCATGTTGAATGGCTTTGTCATTGATGCCAAAATTGGTCATTGAACACTCTTAATATTCGTCTTTGGATCACATTGATTGGAATTGATGTCTTAGAGCCCAATTGTCTGACCATATTGCCTGGCACTTCTTGAAGAATTTGAGGAGGAAGATCAGTGAACTTGCTCTCATGACCATTTTCATTTTCCTCATCATGTTGATTCCAACGATAGGTGGTAACCCTCATAACTCCTCATGGTTGAGGAGATATGCCTCCATAGATATTTGAGCCCAATTTTGTGATCAACAAGCCCCAAAGGAGATATTACAAGCAATTGTTGGTTATTCAAGAAAATTAAATTAAAATGGGCCTATCCTAGTCAAATTCAAAAGAGGTTTTTTATGAAGGATAATTTATCAAAAAAATTGAATTAAAGTCAACCCTAACGTTTGTTGGTTTTTTTTGGATCCAAAATTAATTTAAATTTAAAATTCAAGTTTTAGGTCCACCTCATGCTTGTATGGACAAGTGAGCCCTCCTATCAAGCCCCTTCATCACTATAAATATAAACGTGTTTTTCCTCCTCAGATTATCATTCTTTGATGCAGATATTATGAGGCCATGAGAAAAATTCCTATCTTCAACAACAAGCTGAACTTTTCTTGAGATTTCTTCTGGGTTGATGGAGCAATTTGCGCAGGGTTACTGAGCAAGTTTCGGACCCCTATAGCAGACTAAATCCGACATCCTGTGCCACACATCTTTGTAGCCTGCTTGAGGCTTAAATTCAGAGTTATGTAACAATTTCGACATTCCTGAGGCATTTCATGGGCACATTTGAGAAGTTCGATCTCTGGCACCAACGCTTGATCATAAAAATCTTTGTATTTTTTGTTTACTTATGTTTTGGCTCATGTTAAAGGCAATACTATTAATGTTCTAAACTGAGGTGTACATCCATCAGTGTAATTACTCGATCTATCTATGCAAGCCAATAAGCAACAACGTGAAAAAGTTATGGTTCTTGTTATGCAGTGCTTAGTTGCGTAACAACTTCGTCAAACAAAGTTCTCTTGTTTGGTTGTAAACAACTCATTGATCCAATAATATAGTTTTGGCCACATACATAGCGCACGAGGGGTTGAGTACAAGAAATGGATTTGGTTCATGTTGATATCTCAATGGATGCAATTTGTAAGGACTAAATATGGTCATAAGGTCGATTTATGCCAGTCAGATGGTCATTTGGTGGCATATGAATTCATAAGTATTTCTTTGTTGGTCTTAATTCAAGACTAATCAAAGTGTGAAGTTTTTTGATTTGCTCTTTTGACAAAGGCTAAGAGTAAAACAAACAAGGGTGGCGGGTGTTATTGTCAAGGCCTTTCTAAATCTGGTAGGGTTCTAGATCCATGTAAGTGTGTGTTGTTTTGATCGAGATATCATAGGTTGCCTGCAAGACAGAATCAAAGAACCAGTGCGTAAGGTATATTAATACAATATGTTATGCAATCTTATTAGACATATGCGACTCTTAAACCTTCAATTGTTGGTCTAGTAACGCAAGTTCGTTTGTAGGCAAACGTAAGTTTTGTGCATTGCTTGGTTTATTGGCACGGCAAATTTGTATAGAGAATTTTTGGATGATTTCTAGCATAGCATTCTTGTTGAGAAACTATGGCCCTGTGCAAAGAGAATGATGACCAGAGACTGGATATATACACTGTTGTTTGTATGGCTACATGGACAGAATTGTTGTTTGCCCGGTATCATAAAATGCTTGTCTAGTTCTTTGATGCTTAGAATAGGCTCTAATAGTTGCAGAGTGTTGTATTGTTGTTATTAATTCATTTGATGAGTGAGTTGCTTCCGCTAACAACAAAGTATGTGTACCCCATGCCAAAGTAATTTATTGATTACTACTAAAGAATAATATATTTAGTTGCTCCCTGAGAGGGCAGAGCTTGCAATATTGTTGTTGCTATAGATCGTTGAGGGTATGACTATTACAAAAGTTTGAAGTACTAAAGATGTTATTCAGATAATGCATTGATGACAAGAAAGAGAAAATCTTGACAAACCAATTAGAGGAATCTATTCAAAAACACGAGATAGAAGTTATTCAAAAGCAAAACGAACTTGATGCAGCTCTAGATGAAATAAACAAGCTCAAAGAATAGCAAAAAAAGAAATTGCAAGATGTTGAAGGAATAATCATCAAGAAACTACTGGCTTGAAGATGAAAGCAAAAGAAATAAGTGAAGCTCCATGCAATGAAGGCACAAGCTCCAAGCCGTCGCAGAGCAAAATTGACAAGAAGCCTGATAGCAAAATCCCTCAATCGCCAAATCAAGGTGAAGAACAGAATAAAGATGGAAATGTTGCTTCAAGAAGTAATGTTGAAGTAATCAAGGACAAGGGTCAACAAAGAGTTGTACCTCCTCCAAGAATGAATGTCTACAGAAGATCGTCAAGAGAAGACATCTCATCTAGGTACCCTAGTATGTTTAATGATTATTGTTTCTCGTGTTCTAACTTGAGGCATATGGCTAGGGATTGCAGAATTTATGACAAGGATGATTATCAAGGACATTATCAAAACCCTAGAAGAAAGTTTGTAGGATTGCAAGACAGATTTCAAAATGGCCTTTTCAGCAGAAAGTATATGTCAGTTCCTCCATCATTCAGGTTCAACCTTCAATGTTACAAATGCCATAACTATGGGCATATACCTCGTGATTGCAGATACATGATGGAATTTTTCATGAAGAACAACTCTAATATCACACAAGAAGATTTGGAGAAGAAAACAAAAGCAAGAAGATCATGAAAATGAAAAAATTTCAATAGTCATGCTCTCAAGATGTGCGAAGTCACAAGTTCATGATGAATCTACAATGGAAGGTGTGACTGTTTAGGATGATCTGGCTACAAAGCTGGTTCATACATTATTCTAAATAATCCAGCTTGATGAGTCCCTGTCCTATGAATGTCGAAGAGGGGGAGTCTAAGTATTAGTGGTTGCAAAGTTGAAGATTTATCTTTCAACAAGTTGATTTGCAATGGAAAATGTGAAGAAGTCGTCGAAGTAGTAATCAGTATTGTGGGGCAAATTAGTCAGCCTTGTATTCAGTGGAGTAGCAGTTTTGGAAAGCCAAGTCATAGATAAATTACACGACTCATGGTTTTACTAATGCATATTGACAAGACGAATCAATTGTAGCATGTCAGGGGAAGAAAAGCAGTCAAAGAAAGAATGGTGTATTAAAGGAAGACAGAGAAAGGTGTTAATTTGGCAGATCAAGGACAAATTCCCTCCTTTGGACAACCTTTCTCATCTGGAGAAGACCCTCTTTGCCCTTGGAAGAATTTAATTTGGTCAAGGAAACATATATTTTTGATGTAAAAACACGCAATGTCACAAAAGTACAGGTCAGCCTAAAGACAAAATTGGGTCTCCAAGGAGGCATATAAATACAAAACAAGTCGACCTCATTTGGCATCACATCAGCTCATCCATTCTTCTTCTCTCTCCTTCTTGGATTGGTTCATACATCTGAAATTGTAGGTCTCTCCCTCACACGTGCGAAGGGTTTGGAGGCAAATTTGAAATTTTGTGTTGACTTCTGTTTGGGACAGTTTGACCAACTCATTGACCATCTTTTACTCGTCACTTTGACTTGGTTTGACCGGTTTGTATCTGTCACAAAAATCGAGGAATTTAGGGCAGTTTGACTTCTATTGACCACAAACTTTGACCGCATATTTGGGCAGCAGACTTTCCCTCTCTGTTGATCAGCTTTGACCGAGTTGTTTGGAGTTGTTTTCACTGATCTTTGACCAACTTGGATGGCTACATCATATGTAGTTTGACCAAGAATTTTGGAGGGTTGTTGACCGATGACTTAAGGACTGGTTAGGGCGTCATTTGTTGTTGTTGACTGCCATTAATTTTGACTTGGGACAAGTTTGACTATTGGCTCATCGTTTGGATATTGGTTGGTTGATTGTGTTATATAGTCAAAGTATTGACTTTGACACTTGATTGATAAATTGGATTAGTGTATCTCTTTGCTGAACATTTTACAACAATCTAATCAGAAGAAGAATTTGAAAGGGTTTTCCCCCTTGTGGGGTTTTTCCCTAGTCTTTGACCAAAATTGGTGTCTCTTGACTTGCTCTATATTGTCTCCTACCGTAATTGTATTTATTGCTCTATCTACAATTGTTATTTATCATTGGAAGATTAATTGGTTGCTAATTGAAGAAAAGAATTGGGCTAAAATGATTGTAACAACATAGAACAATGGAAAATTAACATAGTATCAAAGCTAAGGGGAAGACAAGCCAAAGGAGACAAGAGACAAGAGCAATCATCTTTGGAAGACGATGAAGGAGCCTATTTGACTTGGTCAAGATGTCTACCTCTTACTTCAAGGATTCTGAGAGGGTGGGTGACTCATCAAACTTTGTTGCTTGGAAGATCAGGTTGGAAGTGATATTGGATGAAAATGATGTCTTAGAATATGTAGAAGGAAAAGTTCTTGTACCTCTAGAAAATGCTCCGACTGATACCAAATCCAAGTACAAGAAAGGTGAGCTCAAAGCCAAGAAAATTCTCATTGAGAGTTTGCAAGATCATTTACTTGTTTTTATTGGAAGCTTGAAGAAGTCTAAGGAAATTTATGATAAGTTGGTTGGGATGTATGAGGTCAACAACTTGAATCACATATTCTCCTTGAAGAATAAACTCAAGGAATTGAAGATGAAGAAGGGGGAATTTGTGCAATCCTATGTCATGAGGGTGAGCTCAAAGCCAAGAAAATTCTCATTGAGAGTTTGCAAGATCATTTACTTGTTTTTATTGGAAGCTTGAAGAAGTCTAAGGAAATTTATGATAAGTTGGTTGGGATGTATGAGGTCAACAACTTGAATCATATATTCTCCTTGAAGAATAAACTCAAGGAATTGAAGATGAAGAAGGGGGAATTTGTGCAATCCTATGTCATGAGGGTATCCCAACTAAGGGATCAATTGCAAAAATAATGGTGAGCATTTATCTAATAGAGAGTTGGTGATGGTCACACTTCAAGGTCTTCCTCCTATTTGGGAAACCTTCATTACTACTATAAGCAACAATAATGTACTCCAATGATATTGGTTGGCTACACTCTTGCGCCACATGAAGGGTATCCCAACTAAGGGATCAATTGCAAAAATAATGGTGAGCATTTATCTAATAGAGAGTTGGTGATGGTCACACTTCAAGGTCTTCCTCCTATTTGGGAAACCTTCATTACTACTATAAGCAACAATAATGTACTCCAATGATATTAGCTGGCTACACTATTGCGCCACATGAGTGGCGCAAGAGTGTAGCCATATTCTCTTCATCATGTTGATTCCAGTGATAGGTGGTACACCTCATAATGTTGAAACTGTAACTAGGTTCGGTCTTCATCATTTTCATTATACTTGTATCAATATGTATTTTATATAAAAACAAAAGAAAAATTATTATTATTTTCTAGGATGTTCTTCATGCTTTGTTTTGGTCAAAAGAAAATGTAAAAGGGCACGTTTTTTGTGACCCTTGTAAAAGAAGCAAAAAGTTGAATTTTTAAAAGTGTCATTGTCCCTCCAATTTGTCAAGTCAGCTTTGCTCTTAGAGGCATCTTTTCGGATGAAGAAACAACCATATATTGGCACATATCCTCCACCATTTGGAAACCAATTCAATGATCATGATTGGAAGAGTAACTCGGGTCTGTGGCTTGGGAATTTGAGGCACATTCTTCTGAAATAAAGCAAGCCCCCTGTTGCATCTTCTGTCTTTGATAATGCTAGTTTTCTGAGGCACCTTTCTCTATGATATGTGAGCTATTTGATGGACCAGATCTCTATGACATGTGAGCTATTTGATGGACCAAATATATATGACATGAGAGCTATTTGATGAACTAGATCTCTATGACATACGAGTTATTTGATGTACCATACCCCTGTGATATATGAGCTAATTAAGGAACCAGAATTTTGTGATATGCGAGCTATTTTAGGGACCAGTCTTCTATGGTATGTGAGCTATTTGAGGCACCAATCTTCTATTACTCATGGACTATCTTGTGGCAGAATTCATGTTGAGATTTGGTGGAGGGTTGACTTGGCAATTAGATCTTCTAGTCAGTTTAGATGTGACTTGGATTTCTCCTGTTGACGAAGAAGCCTAATGTTGTCATCCCACTCAAAGGACGAGGGAGGCATGACCGTCCCACCCTCCATTTGGCACACATTGTGAAAATTCCTAGACTCGAAGGAACCCCTATTGCAGCAAATGTGAATCTACTTCACCTACTTGATTTTAAATTACATTCATCAAGTTATTCTTTTGAATACTGAAGCAAATTACTTATGCAGCCTACACTAATTAAATATTTTATCTCATGAAATAGAAAATAGAGCAAAGAACAAGATACATAGGACACACTTATTTTTGGACACAATAGTCCGCGGAAAAACCCAATACGAGAAAACCGGTGCAGCAGTTCTGAGAGTTTATTATTATGCAGGAGAAATATCTTAATACAAATCTAGGATGCTCATCTAGCAATCCTTTACAGAGAAAAACTGGCGGAAAATCTAAGTGAGTTTTACCTCACTTCACCCGGCAGAATTTCCGCTAATCCGCACAACACTGGCTAACCCCGGCTATTTCTACATTGGCTCTGTGTCACCTTCTCTACCCTTTGCGTCAACTCTCTCGGTTGTTCCAGCAGTTCCCACGATTCTGGCAATTCTCGACTATTCCGGCAATTCCCACAGTTCTGGCAGTTCCCGACTATTCCAGCAATTCTGGATTTTGCGTGACAGGCAGCTTTTCTGATTTGCACTAGCCCTTTTGGCTCTGCATCAGCACTGTGTGGGTCCAGACTGGCCCAGCGTCAGCTCTCCCAGCTACTTTGCTACCTCTCTGCAAGCTCTCTCCGTCTCTCTGTCAGTATTCTCCAGAAGGTCGTTCTTCCAGATTCTCACATGCCCCTCAACTGCAAGACCTCCCCAATCAATTTTCCTCCTGACAACTTCTCACCTCAAAAAATTGATTTCCTCAATCTCTTTGTGTGTATTTCCAAATGAACCCCAAGCCTCCATTTTATACTTTTCTTGTTGAGTCTTCAACAGCTAAGATTTAAACATGACTTGATCCGCCTTCTAGATCATTCTCACCCTTATTTTGATTAATACCCATTAATATTTTAATTTCCCTAAGTTTAGACTTAGGAACTCCATTAAAAATATTAATTAGTTTAATAAAATACAATCCAGGTGGAATTTCACCAAACGGTTTCTGGGTTCAGTAGAACTCATGTACCTTAGCCTCTCTACCAATTTTCGAGGCTACATCACTTCCGATGCTACCAAAAACTAAAACACATCCCTTGCAATGATAACCCACGTCAACTCACAACAAGTGAACTCATTACTTTGTCAGGCAGGGAAAATTTTAGGGGCTAATATTCGCCCATGAGCTAATTTTCTATACTTTTTCCAAAAAAAAGATTCGCTAATTTCCATTTTTTTGTAAAAATGATTCGCCCAAATTTTATAGAATGAAATTATTTTACCCTAAAAATCACCAAAAAATTAGATATAGACTATATAAAAATATTATAAATTTGAATTTTTTTACAAAGATATCTCCAAATATTTTATAGATTTCATATTATAGACTAGTGGGATTCGCCAAGGTTTCTAAACTTTACGATAAATTTCCATCCTCAAAATTTTACCTGCAAGCAGGTATGTTGAAGGCTCTAAAAACGGGGCAAAGTCACTCTAGTTATGGAAAATTTGTTGGTTATGCCATTCTTGCTCTGAGCACGAAGAACATTACTGCCTTATTGCTCACCTTCCTGCCTTTCGCTGTTGTTTCTATTTTACATTGGGTGGCAGGTCCAGGTCCCCCTAACCTGGCCTCTTACATGGACTCCACTCCCTCCTGTCATTGTTCCTTTGCTGATGCTAAAAGCCAATCCTTCTGCTTCACTATACCAGGGTGATAGGCACAGGATTGCTATCCACGTTATCAAGGTGATAGACTCCAATGTTTCTAGTAGAATTGGCAGTTGGAACGAGGATAATTTCCACACTCCTATCTTGTTCCCTTGCACCTGGGCTCAAGTAGTCGTCTTCTCAAATTCATTTTCCACTAGGTGTTTCCTGTGTTGGTTTCTCTGTCTGGCTTTTTTGGAGGATTATGCTAGCTTCTCTGTGTTGTCTCTGCTGGATTCTCTGTTTGGCTAGTGTCTGCGGGCTCTATCTACCTAGGTTGTTCTTTCCCTTGCCTCCCTCACTTTCAATTCTCCCTAGTCTCCCTTTCACTCCCCTACGTCAAATCACCTTGAGCTATCTGTCCTCGTGGCTCTTTTGTATCCTAGTTCCATCCTACTTCGCATGATTGCTCAGCTAGCTCTTTCTCTTCCTGGGCGACGGTCTTGGGCCATCTATTGCTTCTGCTTTATTACCTTCATAGCCACAATACCTCGCCAGCAAGCACATTGCCATAGGGGAGCCTCCAACAAAGCCAGAGGCAGTGCTCGTGGAAGACAATGGGCTCATCTTGCTGCCCATCTTTTCCATACTCTAACGCCTGATCATATTCAGATAGAACTTGATCACACTTCCTTAGAGGCAATGGCTGATCAAGATGAATTTTTGGATGCTGAAATTCTAGATTCTGTAGCAGAATGGATCCCTGACCCCAAGGACACCAGAGGGAGACAAAGTTTATACCTCTGCACCATAGAGCTGTAGTGGCATATAAAATCTCTCTTAGGCAAGGTTCTTTTGGAAGGAAATGATGCCAAAAGAGAGCTCTCACTCCTGCTAGATGATCTTGAAGCAGAGCGTCACAATATGTCCCATGAGCATCATGATATGGCACTTCAGTTGGCACCTATCAAGGCTCTGCTCTCTAAAGGCAAAGGTCCAACTTCTCCACGCACTCCGGCAGCACCTATTGATGTTTCCACATTTCCATGACTCTCTGTTTTGACATCCTTGGTTTTACATATGTTTTCTGTTTATCTAATCCATCAGCAACATGGCTGCAATGTTGTAAACTATGCTTATCTGATAAACTCTAGGAACACTGATGTTAGCAGCATGCATAGGAAACAGTTTGAACATGGCACTTTTCATGTCCTGTTTTGGACTAAAGCACTACTTTTTCGTCGTTGGTCTGGTTTCCCCAATGGCAGACCACGGCGGTAAAGTAACAGATATGGATGTATATGGTGTAATTTCTGATTGATCACTAGAATTTGAAGCTTACAAAAAAAAATACAATCACATCCAAAAGATAGGTATATGCATCGGAGCATCCTAAGGTCAGTCATGCTGGTGTAATGATAGGCTACCAAACACAAATCTTTCTAATAGTTCTGAGAGCTTATCAAATAATCTGTCTCTTATACAATGAACAAATAACTGATCACTTATATAGAGAACTCATATAGTTGTTGATATTGTACAATATCTTTTTACCCTTGAAAACATTGCCATAAATCTCATGATTTGATTTCTCAAATTCTAATTTGTTAGTCTCATATATACAAGAAACCTGTAAGATAACATGATCATTAGCATTGACCTCTAGAAATTAACTCATTGACCATTGCAAAATGTTAAGGATTTTTTGCCCAAGGACTTGTATCAATTAGTAGGGAATAGAGACCTATAATATTTTGTGGCATAATCTAATTACAGCTACCCTTCACTTCTCTTAATCAGAGAATGTACAACAATTTTTATTAGCATTGTCATTATCCATGTAATGAAAAAACATAGGTAAGTGGCACAAAGATACATACAGAAGAATTTGAGTACATGTACGAGATGACTCTACATATGGCCCCTTCGATAAGTAGAACTCAATCTAAATGCAACAAATGCACGGTTTTAAAGATGGTCTCAATATGAAGATTTAATCTTGTCAGATCAGGTTGTAAAGATTCAGTTGTTTTAAGCTCTTACATTATGATGAAAAAAACAACTGCAACATAAAACTAGAAAAAAGACAAGAATTGATGAAAACCATACCACTCGAAAAGGCGTTCCTGGAATACATAGCCATTCCGGGATGCCAGTGAGTTTTGCAGCACTAGGACGAGTTTTGATCCTAGCTCTTTTCCTGCCAGAGATCATAGTAGTTCTGTCTTCCCGTTGTTGTGTCTCAACATGGCAACCAACTTGTCTCACTGCAACACCTGAAGGGCTGTTGAAAAACTCGGTAATCAGTTTGTTCCCTGATTCTCTGAGCTGGGATTTATCATCCATATTTGCTACTGCTTTAGGAATGTTTGTATTGGCCTCTGTTGAATTACTATTTCCTTTTCTTAGTTCATGCAGTGCATGCAAAATCTTCCTCCTTGGACCAAGAGCAGTAATACCTAGAAAATTAAGGTCCTGTCATATTAAATAAATTATGTAAGGCAACCTTGTCAACAAAAAAAGTGATCTCTTCTAACTAGCACAGCGAAGAATTATGATGACTTAGATTGCCTTATCTAGATTCTAAACTACATGTGTGTCTTTACATAAATTTCTTTATCTAGACCACATGCATGTCTTTACATGCATTCCATGTTGATATCCTTTGTATGTTGAGATATCAAGTATGAAAAAGCACCAACTTGATGAGGGGCCACAAGTTGTAGGAACACAAGTGATAGTGAGATGTTACAAATGAAATGAGAGATAAACTGTAGGAAAAGGAACAGCCCTGAATGTGGAAAACAACAAAGTACCTCTTCTGTGAGCCATTGAAGAGAGTCCCAATCAATCTCCTCCTTGATGAAAACTTCAGCATACCTAGAAAGGCCTAAAGCCTCTAGCCATTCAAGCACAGGAGTGACATCAACAACAGCCTCAGAGGCTTTTTCCTTTGGAGAATCTTCTTTGCTAATTACCTGCATGATTTGCTCAATAGTTATCGGTCCCAAACATGGATATAGTACTAAATTTTGGATATAGTAATAAATTTAGACTTTAGAGGTTTAGGTTTCTATTATAAAGGAACAGATATGCCACCTGGTATTTACAGCTTTCTGAGAACAAATCTGAAAATTTGATGAGAGATGCATTTGATTAAATTTATATTCAACGAGTAAGATTAAACCACCATTTAGATTCATTTTCAGCTATCATGGTGAAGCAGCAAAATAAGAAGCTTCAGAAGTTGAAGAACAGGACAGTTCTATGTCTAAAGAGGACAGAAGTCAAAAAGCCAGACTCCTTATAAATGTCTTTTTGAACATGTCAAAATGGTTACAAAGATAAAATACAACTTGTCTCTACAAGGTCAAAGAAACGCAAAATTAGTGGTTAGGTGCTAACTAAGCCACTTATTATGCTCAGCAATTTCAGTTCAAAATAATCAACGTTCCTGTAAAACTTGGGATAGACTTTCAGACTGCCAGAGAATTTCCACATGCTAATTGCATAATCAGAAATGTTACTTTAGCAAGCAATATTAAATATATATAAGATGCAAGACTGAAGATTTGAAGATTTAATGTAAAAAGGACTAAATATAGATGACTGTGACATAGATGAAAACCACTTAAGATACTTTTTGAATTAAGGTAATTTATCAGCCAGGCTCACTCAGTCTTTTGAATAATGAGTTAGTGGGTTCTTCTCAGAGAAGAAGGCAAAGGATAGAGTCTAGACCCCTATCTCCAATTCATTATTCCAGTTCATTTTATGAGGAAGCCAGGTTATGAAGGGAACAGAGGCAGGGGGCATCCTTATCAATCTCTGCCTTGTTAGCATCCAATTTATAACATTTATCGGCAGGGGCAGATGCAAGGGAAGGGTTTATAATTGCTGAAAATGGATGGCTTGTTAGGTAGATGATAGATTCCGGCTGGGATCCAGTGCCTGAGCTAGAGGTAGAAGATGCTGTTGATGGGTGGCACTCCTCGATTAAGCCTGAAATCGAGGTTAAGATTGACCGTTCAGGAGTCAGGACTAGGTTCACAGTAGGGGAACAAACATGTGTCACCTGAATTGTCAGGACATACTATTTTATTGCAGGCCAAGGGAGCCTCCATCTAGCATCTTTTATCCATTCAGTCTGATTCTGGTTCTGCTCAACATCCAAATTTGCATGCTGAAGACTCTCCATATTAACGAGCTCTGTCTTATGAGTTTCGTTATGTCACAGTCCTTTCTGGTAAGTTAATATTTCTCTAGAAAGAGCATGGAACTTTGGATGGTTTGTAATGATTTTATGCTCGTGGGTGTCCCACAATGTCTGCTTTTTTTAAATTTTCAAAATTTTGGAAGCCCCCCTACAGCACAAGACTGGCATAGCACCTATAAATTCCCACTCAATTCTTGCACACACCTTTTCAAAATCAAGCAAAGCTATACCCATATTTTGGGCTAAATTTTTAGCCTAATATTTTACTTCCCACGCTGGAATGAGACTTTGCAAGCTTTATAGCAGCCCAATAAAACCTATTTGAATAATTCTTTGGTCTTAATTTTTAAAGCAAGAGTTTTAGCTATAATTGTACGATAGATTCGGCAAGGAGACTGATCTCCAATCCTTTATCAAATGTTAATCTTCAAACTCAGGTATCAAATTGATAAGATCTCTATTAACTTCTAGTACCAGAGTAACTCCTTTGATTGCTTCATGATAACGATTCAACCGTTCAACAGATTATCAAGGATTAAGTTCTATTTGAATTCTATCTAGAGCAGGAGATTTACGTCTTCTCATGTTTTTATTACCCTTCTAAATATTTCCAACATAAGAGGTGCACCTAAAGTGGTCCGCATGTCTTTAGAGAGCGTCCTTGATTCTACATGTATACATCCGCTTCTACCTTCAATTTTGCAAGCAATAAACTAATTGAGCTTTCCTTAAACTCTTACCCCATCCATACCAGACTGTAAAGACATACACTTGAATGTGCCTCTTGATTGATATTTGAACTCTTGCCAATTGGATGGAAGGCATCAACTATCTGTCCAGTTTTAAGGACTAGACGTAAGAGTTTAATAACCCATGTATTCCACTATCTGACTGATTGCGGAGCAATGACATTTATTAGTATATGAAGTGTGTATTCAGAAAACTTAAAAGACATCATGTAGATCATAAAATTCAATCCCAGGTTTGAATAGTATAACCCCAAAAGGTATGGAGCCAAATACTCAGAAAGACAAACATGTGACCTTGATGTATCAAAAGTCCTTGTGTGCAGCTTCTCCAGCCAAAAACATAATGCATTCGAAGCTACATAGTAACTAACTCTACAGCCTTCGGACAAGAGTAATGTAATTTAGCCAATTCAGCGTTAGTTCATTGGTGAGGTAAACGAGTTTTAACTTTTAGGCAATCCATAAGGATTCCATTCTTGGTGTGGTTTGCCCCACCCATATGGCCCGCATGAATTTCAAAGTGATGAAATCAGATACAAGTCCCAGACGATTTTGGCGGAATAGATATCCTTAGACCTGGCACTAAGACAAATGAAGTTCAAAATTTGAGATGTAACCTCTTGAGATATATGTATTGAAGCAATTCCGAAGAAAAAAATAGCAATTGATGCTCTACGAACCCTAAATTAAATCTACATGCAGAATAACTGATGAATCGGACAGCATTTGAATGCATCCCCTGGAGTGGAGAATAGAGTTACCGTGTGCAATTCATCCTTGTCGAGGCAATCATTTGTATGTGCTTCGCGTTCTTGGTCATTCAAATGAGTGATTCCCATTCCACAGACAGGGCAATGCACTAACACCTGTCTCTGATCCAACAAATATACACCGCCCACACCATTATTTGATATCCCACAGGAGGTGCTGACCTGAACCAAATTTTGCTGAGGACCAAAATCATACTTAGGGATTTCGCATGAGGTGTCAGCCAGACCCAAATCATTATCAAAGATATTACATGGACTACTGGCCAGTACAGTATTATTTTGATAACCTAGGTCTCCGTGAAGAATTCCACAAGGGCCGCCAGTCCGACCTGAATCATCAGTTGAACTTCTACAAGAAGCGCAGTCCTTATCTAAATAATTTTCATGGCGTAAGTCATCAGCTGAACTTCTAAAAGGAGTACTGTCCTGCGCCAAATCATTTTTAGAAATTATGCATGCAGTACTGGTCTGACCTAAATCATTTTTAGGGATTACACATGGACTACTGACCTGATCCAAATCATTTTCATGGCAGGAATCATTGTCGTTGGGTCTGGACGGACTGCTACCCTGGTGACATAGATCATTTTCAGGGATTCCATATAGACTACCGGCTTGAGTCATCAGACTCATGATGTCCTCTTCCTCTCCTTCACTGCGGCACCCCTCGACCTCTATATTTTCAATACCATTATCATCCAAAAGTTGGCCTGCTTCCTGTGTTCTTTCAGCACTATGGCAGGAATCATTGCCATTGAGTCTGGAAGGACTCTTACCCTGATTAAATAGATCATTTTCAGGGATTCCATATAGACTACCGGCTTGAGTCATCAGACTCATAATGTCCTCTTCCTCTCCTTCACTGCAGCACCCCTCGACCTCTATATTTTCAAAACCATTCTCATCCAAGACTTGGCCTGCTTCCTGTGTTCTTTCAGCAGTACAGCATAGCTGCATCAGAACATTCAGCTGAGTCCCCGGTTTAAAACTCAGAGATTCCAAGCCTTCCTCAACTAAATCATTCATCTGAATCCCTGGTTCAAAACTCAGAGACTCCAGGCCTTCTTCAACTAAACCACTCAAGTGGGCCCCCGGTTCAACAATTGGAGAATCCATATCCTTTTCAGGTTCAACAATCGGAGAATCCATATCCTTTTCAGCTAAGGGCAATAGTGTGTCCATTTCTAGCCCATGGTCTCTTCCTCTGCAGAGCAACCTGCTTTCAATTGACATTCCTTTGCCAGCATCTTTCCTTATGAATTCCCTGTTATCATTATATATACCATTCTTACCCGGAGAAGGCATATTGATCATTGTGTTCTCCTTGGATTTATTTGTTTTGAATGATATATTGGTAATGTCTTGAACAGGGTGAGCCTCTTTTGCATCTCCCTTGCCTTCTGTGACCTTCTGCTTGCCTTTTCTCCTGGTATGTTGTGGGTTATTCAAGGATTTCCGAGGATTTGAATTGGGTTTGCTGTGTGGCTTCACTATTTTGGTCATTTTGGGCTTTTTGTATGCTTTGAGGATGACGTCTTGATTTATTGAAAAGGTAGGGATAGGGCACTGAAAATCGTCGTCCTCGGGTGCCATGGCCAGAGCCACAGCAATGGCTAAATCAGAGTCCTGTTGCTCCTGTTTTTGTGAATAACCCATCTGCTCGTGCTGTGTGCTCGGCAAGTTCCTCCTCTTCATTGACGGGCCTGAACGGGGCGGTCCTTCGTTTGATTCAAAAATGAACGCGGCGGCCTTATTTTATGTATTCGAATTTGAAATGCGACGGATAAGAGCCATTTTTTCAAAAACAACTTGGTCACATGACGAGGTCAGCTCCTAGGTGTTTAAAGTTCAGCGCCTTATAAGTGATTTATAAGCAATTTGGATTGGGAATGAAGGAGATTAGTGTGGTTAGAAATTTGTCTTATCATATTCAAAGTTTAATATGGATATCGAGACTTTATTCGTCAAGTTTTCAAAGTAATATTTTGGAGAGGTCAACGTGTCTACTTTATTTATGATTATACCACTCTTTTTTCTCTTATGTTATTTCATGGTTAGTCTCTTATAGCATAGACTCTCAAACATGGTGCTAAAAAGAGAGTCATATTAATATAATGGTGGGTGGCAAGATGTGTTGGTTTTGATATTATTCTCCTTTTATGTGCGAGGTGAGTATGTTTGTGTGCAAGGTGTTATCTTGTTATCTTTTTATTATTGTGATTTTTCTTATTATTAGCATTAGTAATTGATTGGTTGTAAGGTGAGTATGTTTGTTCAACGGTCCCTTTCATCGTGGTTTCTACTTACATTATGGTTTATTAGTCTTAAGGTAAATATGTTTGCTCGACTTTCCCCTTCATATTGTGTTTTCTATTAATATAATGGTTAATTGGTTACGAGGTGAGCATGCTTGTTTATTTGATTTTCTCGTTCTCTCCTATGGAACCTTGGACTTGGGAACAACTTGGTAAAGAGTAAGTGAATGAGATCTGGGGTAACGTAAGGGGATTTAACGTAGTGACATTCACTCTCTTTCACTCTCTTGAACTATTGATAACTTCTTCACTCTTTAATGATTTATCCTCCCCCATGTAGCTAAATTCACTTGGTCATTTTCCTCCTTCCTTTTCACTAGTTTTGGACTCTAAGGTTTATGTTGGAACCCACCTTTCTCACCTACCTAGGATTGTTTTTGGATTGTAAATATCACTACCATGGTATGTTGAGTAAACTCACTATTAATGTTTGTTCTTGGGCTTTGGTTTGAATTGGTTTTGAGGAAATTGTAGAGTTGTTCAATTTCATTGCCTCTGTGCACTTCACAAGTAACTCTACAATTTAATATTTTCATGAATTGTTGTTTAGTTGCTTGGCATCATGACTTTGGCTCAATTATGTGCTAGTTCTTCCTCACATTCAGCATCTGCTATGCATCATCCTTGCTTAGAACATTCATTTCAGTATGATAGTCTTGAGTTGCCCTAACTCTACTTGTCGTGGCATTTGATGTTGCTTTGTCGTTGGTTATGGTTAAGCTCTACATTATTATTTATAGGCATATAGTAGATGTTTTAAGAAATAATTCATAGTTCCATTGTCTCCCATTTGGTTAGCTACAACCCCTACTCATTTTTGTTCTTTGTTCATATTCTAGGCACGTTGTTCAATGTTACCTTATTTTCATGCCCTTTGTGAGCATTATTTCATTTTAAAATTAAAGAAAGGTAATGGAGAGCCAAGCTTGACCCAATATCAACATCTTTGATTTACATTACATGTGTTATCTTATTGTTATTCAAACACTTACAACCTAACCTTGGTTTCATTTAGATAGTTGGTTGCTCAGCTTCATCATTGTCTAAGCAACTCAGCCTTACTTTGTTTTTGCTATATTATTTGAGTTTGTAAATGGGTTAAACCTTTGCTTGTTTTGCTTAATTGGCTTGCATATTGTTTTGAGCCTTGGTTGAATGGTTTCCTACCATCTTTCTGCTAGCTAAAGAACACCTTAGACCTACTTCTCAGTTCTAGAAATATGGAACTTGGCCTCACTGTTATGTTTTTGACTTGAGTAACCATCTACTTGCTTTCCTCAATCCATTTGTAAAGAATTTGGCCATTAACTATGGCCTTTCTACTCGTTATACATTTGTTTGGATATTATACCTAGATTGCATGGAAAATTATTATCATGTTCCAAGCCTATGTTCTATGGTTTATTTGTTATAATACATGAGATGGACTTAGCCTACTTCAAACTATGTGTTTATTCAACATGCACATTGTTAGTGGTATTTTAGATAGTGAGTGTGCCAAAAACCTAATCTACTTAGTAGTGTAATTAGATATAGACAATAATGAAAATAAAACAAAATTCAAGACAATAGGAACACATGCAAACAACATATGAAACCCAATCTTGTGAAAGAAATAAACACAAGTGACCAATATTAGATTCAATCTTAACATCTAACATTTAAAACCCACGGCATGACAGAAAAAATGACAAATATTCTATAATCTAGTTTAAAATAATGAGAATTTATAATCAACCTGTGGAGTGGTGGCTTTTCTAGTTAGATGTGCTTTAAATCCTCTCTTTGGGAGGGTCCTTTCCTTATGTGCTCCAACTCCAAGGTCTGGTAGGAATAAGCAGGAAACTCTCAATGGTGGAGGGACAAGAATAATGAAATGAGAGTTTAGCAAGGTCCATGCACACGCACTATGTCTCCTAAGTAGGAATCAGTGTATTACTAAGATGTTAATTAACCATTTATTTATTTATGAAGGGTCACATAGAAATCAAACATTTTTTGCACACTATGTGTAGAAAGCAAGGGCTTTTACATGCACAAAAAAATAGGGATAATCTATGTGCCTCATAAATTGGTCAAGTGATGGGTTGACTTGACTAAGTACCATAGGGTCACATAATGATGAAGTGGGTTGCATGTTGTAGGTTATGACTCCAATAGTGATGTATATAGGAAAAACTACTCAAGCTAAAGAGGTGAGACAAATTAGGTTGATAACAATTGCCCCGTAATGTGTGAGGCTGGAAGAAAATTGTATACCTAAAATGGATCATAATTTTTATCCTAACAATGGCATGGACTAGATAAGGAGGTAAGAGGCCAAAGATAGAGAATCACCCATACATGACCTTAGGAGAATCACTTGAGAAACAAAAAACTACGAGGTGAGATGTATATATAATCTCAACATAAGCAATATGGGCATACCCATGCTTGTAAAAATGTCAAAGTACCATGTGGCATCATGGTGACATGGGGCCAAGTCAAAGTACATAACATAATCAACAATTGTAAATATGGCATAGTACAATATAACCTAGGATTATGACAACATGGAACTAGATCAAAGTACATATGAATAATCAATACTACATCCTATTTGCACACATTTGAACAACCAAGGAATCCTTATTGAGGAGAAAAAGGGGGCTTTGGATCTATAAAGAGCTCATTGGATGCAAGTTGAATTCGGAAGTTCAAACACAGTTGCATAGAACCAATCAAATCTAACGAAGTATAACTAGTAAGATTTTTTAAAGAATCAGACATGTCTAGTGGTATTTGGGTAGAATTGGAACATTAAACCATTGACATATAGAGATCTCATTGATGTGATGAGGAGTTGGAATCAAGCATGTGAGAAAATACTAAGCTAAGGAGAAATGGTGATTGTCCTTGCCTAGTTTGAGATGATCCACTAATGAGGCAAATGGGACCAAGGTACATAAAATCTCAGTAAGGAAAATTTCATAAAAACTAGGGTATAAAGGTGCCCCTAAAAACTAGCATGAGGTGTAAAATATTATACCAAATGTAAGTGACCAAGATTGAGACAATAGTGGATGAGAAAGATAATGAGAATGGGACTATATACTCCTTGTCTAGAGCACAGTGATAGGGTTGACCTGGTAGCAACTGCTGAACTTTAATAGTGGTGATAAAAAAAAAGCCAAAGAGATCATAAATGAAAATTTAGAAGGTAAAAAAAAATAGGCACCATAAATAATAAATTAGGATGAGGGTGAATCAAGGAGGCATATGAGTTGTATTAAAACTAAAGGGGTACTAAGATAGATAGACTCCAAGGCATAAGGTATGAATCAATAGAGGATGCTCTAAAAAGGGGAAAATGAAACCACCGACATAAAGAGATTGTGTAATAGAATGGTGTCAAAAGATCACAATGTGCTTTTCCCAAAAGAATGAATGAATCTAGATATGTTACAAAAATGGAGACAAGAGCCCTAGATATGCAACCAAGAGAAATAATCTAACATGATAAAATAAAATGGACAATGGAAGCAAATAAGTGTTGGAAACTCGTGGAAATTGTTATGCAATGAGCTCACAAATAGATAGATCAATGACTTAAAAATTATCCTCTTTAAGGTGGAAGCCTCCTTTACATTACATAAATGAATAATTCTTGGATGATACAAATGACAATGCCTCCTTTGTATATATAGGAGTCTAAGCGGTCACAATATAATCATAGCCTGCATAACAATAATAATGTAAGGGCACAACAATAACAATAGTGGGCTTCTATGTGGCACCACAATAACAATAATGAGGCTACAATAACAATAACAATAAGAGGGCTACATTAGTATTATCAGGGCCTAACATGCCCCTCTCCTTCAAAAATGTGTTGTCCTCAATGCTTGAGTAGTTTTTTATTCTTCTGTATAAAATTATCATCCTCCCATGTGGAATCTTCAATGGGTAAGTTCTTTCACTTAATGAGATACTCTGAAATTGATCGATTCCATAGCTATTCGGTTCTTGTTTCTATGACTGCTTCAAACTCAAATATGATTTTTCCTTCTTTGTCAATGATATGAAATGGAGCAGATTAGTAATGATATGTTAATTCTCCATTCAGAATAAAACCCAAGATGCTTATCATTTGCTTATCAAGTGCTTAAGGATTCACCATGTTTGCTTAATTAACTGATTCCCATGAGAGTTTCGTATGTAAATGTTATAAATAATTTAACATAAAAAAAAATACTGAACAATAGCAAAATAAACAACAAAGAACATAAAAATACAACACACAACACATAGGTTTAATGAGGAGTTCACCCCTCTTGGGCTACGTCTCCTTGGTCCAGTTTCCAATGCTTGACCCTCTCTATTATGCTCAAAATTACAACAAAATTGTGTTTACAATGCTCAAATGCCTCTTAAACCTATCTCAATGAGTTCAAAATGCTAAAAAATGGCTATCTAGCCTATTTTTGCATCCAATTTGGATAATAACTGAAGAAGTTGTGACTTCTCCTAGTTCTCCCACTATTTGTTCCACAAATTGCTCCAAAACCGGCAGAAACCCACATTTCCACTCCAAAATCTGCTAACCAAATGAATATTTCATCGCGTTGCAGGCCATAACCTATCAGTCATATCGCAAATCGCAATCGGCGAAGTTTGGTGGCCTCAAGGCCTTGTTAACACGACGACGAAGTTACGGTAGTGATATCGCGGACTCGATGAGAGTATTAACTGGAATATATAAATATCACGTCCGGGTAGTCCATCGCAAATTGCAATTTGGCGATTACTATGGGAACCATCACAAACACAACCCTTTTATGCGATTACGATATGCGATAAATCACATCACAACCGGGCCTCGCCGGGGGTCGATTTTGTAATACTTGACCACCTGTGATATGCGATTGCGATTAGATCGCATCGCAACCTGTCTGCGCCGAGGTCGATTTCAAACTTCTTTTTGCTTGCGACTGCGATTTTTAATATACGAGGACCAAAGGCAATTTGCCACTTGGCACCTCCTCATTCGTTGAAGGGATTTGCCACATCATCCAATCCTACCATGTAGACAAGTCAAACTTGAAATTTGACTTGCTCTAACTTCTGCATTTGAGCTCGAATTTGAGAATTGTTCACACTGTTGGCTTCAGAATGACGAGCTCTTCGATCTGAAACTGAGTTTAACAAATTTCTGACACTTTGATTTTTGAGCATAAACTTGAGCACCTGATCACTCCTCCCCACTAGAAGCCTTTTGGACCCCAAAAGATTATATTCAGTTATTGAACAGATGAGGTATTGTTCCCTCACCTTCCCCTCTTTAATCCATTTGGCCTTTGATGGATTTTTACCTTTGAGACCCACTCAAAGATAATCAAAATTTCCCCTCTTTGATGACCTCGTTCTTCTGTCGAGTATGGTGTCATGATGAAGCCCATCAAGAAATTCCAGAGGAAAATCTTCACTTGATGGAATCTGTACACTTTCTCCTTTATCTTCAACTAAAGTAGGCTCATGCAATCTCAAATTTTCAATATTAACAATGGAATAAATTTGCATATATGAAGGCAAATCAAGCTTGAAAGCATTATTACCAATCTTTTCCACAATTTTAAATGGACCATAACGGATTGGTTTTTGCTTTTTACCTTCACCTTGAAGCCTTTCCTTGCTAATGTATAGACAAACTTCATCACCTACTTGAAACTGATGATCCACACGATGCTTATCATGCCTTGTCTTATACTTGCCTTAACTCTTTTCTAGTTGTTCTTGAACTGTTTAGTGAATCAACTAAATTTGCTCAATGAATTTCTTTGCTCTGTCTATGTCACTATGTCCATCTACAACTACATATTTCTCAAAGACGAAATCCAAAGGCGATTTAGGAAAATAACCAAGACATGCCTCAAAAGGCGAAGTTAGAGTAGAAGAGTATTTTTCTCGGTTATAAGCATGTTGAATATAATGCAACTGTTCATCCCACAACTTAGGATGTTTGCTACAATATCCTCTTAGCAAATGAATAAGTGTCTTATTAACCATTTTAGTTTGACCATCTGTTTGTGGATGGAAGGTTGTACTTTTCTTCAACTTGGTGTCCATCAAGTTCCATAAACTTGACTGAAAATTCCCAACGAATCAGGAATCACAATCACTTACAATAAAAGTAGGTAATCCAAATGAACCCATACATTTTGAAAGAAAAGTTGAGTTGTTTGTTGAACTGTAATTTGTTTTTTACAAGGCATTAACATGCACATCTTGCTGAACCTATCCACAACTACGTACAAATAATCATGACCTTTTCTTGATAAAGGAAGACCTCCTACAAAATCCATACAAAGACTCTCCCATGGATGTGAAGGCACTGGAAGTGGTGTGTACAATCCTAGTTTCCTATTACTAGGCTTATTGACTGCACACAAGGAACAACCTCTGATAAAACGTGACTAATTCCTCAGCTTGGTTGCCTTGACTCAAGTTTGAATATACCTCTTGAAAGTCAGCATCATGTGCGTATTGTTCAACATAATTTGCAGGCATAGCATAATTATTCTTGAGTAAAATGGCTACATTAACAATCGATCTAGAAAGCATATCAATAACTTTGTTATAAATACCTTTCTC
This sequence comes from Pinus taeda, assembly GCA_000404065.3. Classification (NCBI taxonomy): domain Eukaryota; kingdom Viridiplantae; phylum Streptophyta; class Pinopsida; order Pinales; family Pinaceae; genus Pinus; species Pinus taeda. The sequence continues at coordinate 70,795 of APFE030887327.1, read as the reverse complement.
GTACCTGATTACCAAGTGGAATTGATGTAAGAATCCCATCCAACGAAAGTGCCTTGATTGCTGTAATTTTGTTCGAGATTGCAGATATTGCAAAGGTTGATGATCGGTGTGAATTATGGTTTCTTTTCCCATTAAATAATGCTTCCATTTCTTCACACTTTGCACCAATGTGTAAATCTCTTTATCGTATGTAGGATAGTTAATAACATTGCCATTAAAATTCTCAGAATGAAATGAAATGGGCTTACCATGTTGTAAAAGAACTGCACCCATGGTGTAGTCACTTGCATCTGTTTGTATTTCAAATGGTTGTTTCAAATCTAGCAATGCTAAAATTGGGGTTGAACTAATCTTTTGTTTTAAAGCATCGAATGCTTTTTGTGTTTGCCTCCCGAATGGAAGACAACCTTCACGCTAGTCAAAGCATGTAGTGGAGCTGTTATGGAAGAGAAATTGGCAATGAACTTCCTCCAATAATGCGCTTCTCCCAGAAAACTCCTTATTTCTGTGACTGATTTGGGTATTGGCCAATTCACAATGGCTGAAACTTTAGAGGGGTCAATCTTCATCTCACCTCCTCCAACTATGTGGCCCAAATACACTAAGGAAGTTTTCATGAATTCACATTCAGACATCTTAAAAAATAATTGTTATTTTCTCAAGACATCCAACACTTTCCTCACATGCTTGACATGCTCTTCTCGTGCTTTGTTGAATATCAAAATATTATCTAAATAGACAATTACAAACTCATCAAGAAAGGATCTTAAAACATCATTCATAACTCTCATGAATGTAGTTGGAGCGTTGCAAAGACCGAAAGGCATAACCAGCCACTCAAACAATACCTGTTTGGTTTTAAAAGCAGTCTTCCAAATATCCTCCTCAGTTATTCTAATTTGATGATATCCCCTTCTCAAGTCTAATTTAGTGAAATATTTTGTATTCTTCAACTTATCTAGCCAATCATCTATTCTGGGCAGTGGGCATTGATTCTTTATGATAATTTTATTCAAAGCTCGATAATCTACGCACATGCGCCATATTTCATCTTTCTTGGGTACCAAAACAATTGGTGAACCACATGGCGAAGTAGAGGGACGAATTACACCTTTATCTAATCATTCCTGGACTTGTTTCTTAATTTCTAAGCTTTCCAGAATTGACATTCGATACATACCAATATTTGGGAGTGGACAGCCTTATTGTAGTTGAATTTCATGTTGAATTCCCCTTTTTGGTGGCAACCCCTTTGGTTCTTGAAACATATCTCCGTATTGATTGACCACATCAACCAATTCGGCTTTCAGCTTCATGTCACAGCCTGCAAAGCATTCATGCTCTGTGTCATTCTTCTGCTTGATCATAAGGAGCACAAGACTCTTGTTGGAATTGACCAATCATTTCATTTGCCTTACGCTTGCCAAAGACAAATTAAGCTTCCTATGATGGGCTCCCACAATATACTCCACTTCGTCTTTGAACAAATGATATTTGTTCTCAAATCTACGGAAAACGACTTTCTTGTCATATAAATACGGGATTCCCAACACAATTCCAGAAATATCCAGTGACACTACATCTAATTCGCCTTTATCAGCCAAATTCCCAGTAATTGCAAACTTGAAAACACATTTCCGTGTGACCTAAAGATTGGCATCCTTGGTTATCCAACCAAACAGATACGGCTTATGATGAGGCACGGTTTCCAGATTCAATTTCTTGACCAAATTTGTAGAAATTAAATTTGCCTGGGATCCACTGTCAAACAACGTTTCAATCTTGGCGTGTTTGGAAACAACTCTAATATGGAACAACTCAATTTTGTTATCTTCATTTAAAGCGTTGTTGGAGTTATTTGTTGCACTGGTGCTTTCCACGGCTTCCTCTTTGCTTGCTTTTGCCATGGCTTTTCCTTTAGTGATTATGGTTACAATCTTGGTTTCATCACCTCAGTCATAACCTAAGTCTTGTTGTATATTAGTGTTTGTCTTATGTTTCCCTTGATTGTTAAATTTCTTCTGTCATAATTCAGGATGAAGCTTCCAACAATGCGCTTCATCATGGCCCTCTTTCGAACAATACTTGCAAATGGGTTACTCCCCTTCTTTCTTAACATAAGCATTTTTCTTTTGCTTTCCTTTAAATTTCTTTCCTTTTTCACCACTCTGGAATGGCTTCTTCTTACCTTCTTCTTGTACATTTTTCCCTTTTGCTTCGAGGTGTGTAGCTTGAACACAAACCTCATAAAGATTCGTGGGAGTAAACATAAGAATGGTGTGTCGAAGAGAGCTATGCAAACCTCCTATATATTTTAGCAAAGTATCTTGTGACTGCAAGTCTACTCCTAGCATAAGATCTCTTCTCCTAAACTCTTGAGTATACTCTTGCACATTTTGACCTTTTAACTGTCTAAAATTTTTCTAATTCATGATAGATTTTTGCATATGGGATAAAGGGTAGAATTGTCTTTTTATATCAGAAATGAAATCAGACCAAGTAATAAAGATCTTACCATGTTTTTTGATCTCGTCTTGAGTCCTTGATTCCCACCAAATGAGTGTTGCGCCTTCCATTCTCAATGAAGCCAACTGAATTTCGATATCATCCTCTTGAAGGTTCTAAATTCTACAATACACTTCCAACTAGCAAATCCAGTTATCCAACTTTTCTACATTAACTTCACCATTGTACATTGGCAACTCAAATTTAACATCAAGCTTTAGAAAAGGTGATTTACTAGTTCCTTTTGCAGAATGATGATGAGTATGAGTGTTAGGCCCCTATACTACTAGTGTAACCCCTTATTATATTGATGTACCCATGTAGTGCCCATATTGTTACTATTGTGCCCCATAGAAGCCCACTATTGTTATTATTGTGCCCTTACATTATTATTGTTATGTAGGCTCTAATTATATAATGCCCCCTTAGGCTCCTATATATAGAAAGGAGGTCTTTTCATTTGTATCATCCAAGAATTGTTCATTTATGTAATGTAAAGGAGGCTGCCCCCTTGAAAAGGCTGAATTCTAAGGCATTGATATATCTTTTCTATCTTTTCTTGAGCTGGTTTCATAACAGAATTTTTAACTACATGGTATTACGTTTAATTATTATTTTTTGTTATTTATATCATTTCATTCTCCATTTCTTTTCTTGTTTTGAATCGTATTCCTAATGCATGTACAATATGGAGTAGTTAATATGAGAAGTGAGACAACTTGAATTACATTTGTTTGCATGAATTTGTTTAATTGCATAGTCTTGTTGTTATATTAATGTATGTTGTCTGTTTCTCGTCCTTTCTTTAGATTTTTCTCGCACTTCCTCTATGCTTGGCATTTTCTCTCCTTTTCGAGATCGAAATATCCAATTTCCCATTTTTTTTGTGAATTCTTCTGTAATTTCCAAGTTGTGTTATTTTTCTATGAATGAGTATGTTTGTTTTTATTTTTCCATGCATGCACATGCAAATTAGGTTTTATTTTTTTGTTACGGTGGAAGCAGGGGTTCGATCGAGCTCCTAGGTCCATAGATTTCCCACCAATGCCATCAATATAGTCGGTATGCGGTTGGTGGGTGGTTATGTTTTCAATGGTTCGATTGATCCTCTGATTAACTACATTAATGACTCAATCGAAGGTTTCTTAAACCCTTAGTTGACCTATTCAAAATCTTATTTGAGGCACTAGATCCATAATTTTAAGCACTTGATCGAGCTACTGAGGTCCTAAAAAATAAAGTTTTAGGACCCCTTCTACATATTTCTCTGCAACACCATTTTTTACCCTTGCAGACATAAGGCATAATTTGTCCTTAAGTGGTAGAGTTGATCATGTTGGATTTGTGAAGGAATCCTCTATCCATTGTCATATGATATTGACATTTTCAAATTCATATGATATTTTTCATCTAATTTCTTTCAAACATAATGTATGAATTTTTTTTGGATAGTTTTAATGGCGCTGATTAAAAAATCACCAACATAAAATATGCACTGCGAAATTTTTTCAAAAAATACCACTATATTTGTCTACAAGTCCTCTTCAAAAGGGCACTCTTTATTTCTGAACTTATTTAAATAATTGAAAAAATTATTATGTGAATGCATGTGTGTGCAAAATGCAATTGAAATATTACTTCACCAAATTTGAAAATTAATAAAAAATATAATTTTGCATAAAAATATATTTTTAATATGGATATGTTTATATAATATATATATATATATATATAAATATATATATATAATATATAATATATATATATATATATATATATATATATATATTATATATATATTATATATATCTATTAAATTACACATTTATACTAAGTTATGCTATGTGAACACTCACATACCTCTTAAGGTGTGCGAAAACTCATAAGGCTAAGCATTTATTTTAATGAAAAATTGACAGATTATATGATACTAATTTGTTTTGAAAAAAATATCATTAGGAAAACAATTGAATTCTCCAAAATTCTTATTTTTACTGCGAATCAAAATTCACATTTCTTATATTAATTTTGATGGCTTCAATTTGATAAAAGATTAAAATTTTGAAGCTTCATCGCCACATTTGGCCCAAAAGTGTAACCCATATTTATTCATTCACCCTCTCCTCTTTTGATTCTTGTAGCAGTATTCTCAATTCAATATTCTCTGCCCGAATTCTCTATGGATGACAATTTGAATAATGAGAAGGAGAGGAAGAAGAATAAGAACTTGAACTTGAGGATGGAGGTGGTGGCTCAAAAGGGTCTCCTCTGAATCCCTAGCTCACTGAAGCAGTATATTCTTCTTTGGATTCCTTATTTTCCTTCTTTTCCAATATCTTCTCATTATGTATATACAATTTGTCTACCATATCTACCATATGATAAAAATATTCGCGGAAAGCCTTATCATTCTTTGTGCAAATATCATCATTCTCCATTTTCATTCTTTAAGTTTCACGTCCAATCTCAGGCTTAAAAGACTTAATTTTTCCTCCACCCTCTTTGAGCTTGGCCCTGGTAAGAATCCACACGCACAATTCACATCAAAGAAAACTTCTCTGATACCAACATCATCTGGGATCTTTTCTTCGATGACTTTAAAATGAATTACATAAAGAGCATGAAATAACCATAAGTGAAACACACATGAAGGAAAAATAGTGATTCACTAGAACTTGATTATAGAGATCACCTAGAACATTTGATCAATGTCTTTGGGCTCTGCTCAACTATGTAGTAGCTACATTAGCCGATCTTTCATAAGACTCTTCTTTGTAAATACACAGACAAAACTCTCACTCATGTGGCAATGTCTCTCCTACAAAGAGATGTTCTCCTCTAATAGTACAAAAGGAATGAATTCTCATAAACAAGTGGCACAAGTTGTTCTCCCTTCAACAGGGTTTGAACTCTCTCACACAAATTGGCATAAACCCTACTAGGGTCCTATAATATTGGAATCCCAATCACTTTTTTCTTACTATTTCATTTGAGGTCACTAGTGTAAATATTATTCCTGTTTTCTTGAGTGTCATGGTCTATAGGAGTTTTTGTACAAACGGGTCAAATTTATAAAAGTGACATAGTAAATATTTTTAGTTTAAAAAAATAGTATTTTTTCCATAATTCAAAATGCAAGGTCATAAGGAGTCATGCTTTGAATTGGTAACCATGACAGGTAATTTGTCATTTTATAAGAGTCTAGGGGTCATGTCATCAAACCTTGGTCATTATAAGTGAATCATCTAGATATGGAGATCTATTCTACATCAAAACAATCATGAAAAAGGTTTGGACACAGATTTGGAGACTCTGTCAAGTGAGTGTAGATGTCATTTCAAGAGTGGTTATTGTTAGCTCTCAATTTTGACTATCTTCACCACACCTATTACATCACTTTTTCCATCATTATCATCCATTTGCTATCATATTTACCATATTATACCTCTTTTAATGCAAACCAAGGTAAATTAATTATTACTTTTGATTTTTAGAGTTTTTAGTAAAATATGAGCATTAAAATTCATTTTTGGCATAAAAAAAATTTCCCATAATGGCTCGTTCAAAGTCCTATGTGCAAGGTACCTGGGCATGAACTAAAGGAATATTTGGAAACTATAGTGACCAAGGATGGAGAAATACCTATTGACTTGCCTAGAATAACTAAATATAAGCTCGGTCAACATTGGTCTTACTTGACCAACTAGATAGGAAATCCCCTTATTTAGGGGCAGTTTTGAGATTTTATGTGATTTTTCCATATTTTGTGTAACAGAAAGGATGATCTCGACCTTATGAGATGCAATAGGACTATTGTTAGTTTTTATAGAAATTATAGCTACTCTTGTTACTCTTTTAGTTTATTTAAGAAAGGCTACCAACAACGATGGCTAAGCACATTATGATTACTATTTCCTGAATATAATTTGAGACAAAAGACTTTCTTTATGCTTTCTTGTGAATAGTGATTTGTTGTAGCTTATTATCTTAAGGTGTACCAGGAAAAGGTGGAGGTCCCCCCATAATAAGCTAAGTACGCTATATTGTTTACTGATGTGCATAATTGTGAATATGTTAGTATCTTCATTTTTTGTATATTTATATCGTAATCTCTTTTGAATATTTTCTATGTAAACTCATTATTATGTCACAGCCATTCATATATTGGAATAGATTTATTTTCAATGATTAGTTTGAATAAGTAAGGACAACCTAGGTCTCTATGTTAGAGCCTCTTCTTTGTCAACTAATATTGAATTGAATTAGTGTTCACTCTTTCCATGATTTCTTAGAATATATTGGCATGCTTTATTGTTATGCTTTTATAGTCTAGATAAGTGAAAATGATGTTGTTGAATGAATAAAAGGAGTAAGGAAGGACAACCAGGACCTCTGAGACAAGAGCCTCTTCCTTGTCTTCTAAATTAGAAGAATATCATTTATCACTCTTCCATATGCTTTCATAGGTTATATTTTAATGTTTTCCTTATATGCTCTCTTAGAATAGCTTTCTTTCTTAATAGAAAGAATCTTGTTATTTTCTTAGACTGTAGCATGTATTCATTTTTTAGCATCAGAGAAATAACTTTCTAAACTAGCGATATCTAAGATCCATATACTTTGAAGTCTTTCTAAGTTTACCAACCCGAATGGATATTAAAATACATGCTCTAGTTTATCCCAATAAATTGGACTAACATTTTTGGCGTTGTTTCCGGGGGAGCACACTTAGATAGAGCTAGTTAGGAAGATTGTTTAGAGAACATATAAAACAAAAAACAAAAAAATCATAAAAACATAAAAACAAAAACACTTTTCATTATGGTTATTCAAGCTTAGACATAGAAATTACAAATGTAGATCCACAAAAAAAAAACCCCAATCACTAACAAAAACTCACTAACTACAAAATCCATTTGCAAAATAATATCTACAAAGCATGATATTAAAGAAGTCATTTAGAGAAGGAAGGTATGCCACCACGAGGATATTATTAAATCCTTGTCCACAATTTAGAATGGTCACTAGGGATGAATCCTCATTTCAAAAGATATAAGAGGAACAAAGTATCCATGAAGTGAATCCATGAGAAGAGAACCTAGAAGCTTCTTCTAGTTATCTTTGTAAGGAGATCAATGAGTTATGGATCACATCCAATGAAATTCAAACAATAGAGCTAGAAATTGAAGAAAATATAGAATATGTATCGCAAGATCCCTTGTGCATTCATGATTTTGAACAAGTTCCACAAGAAGAAATTTATGTTATGACAGTTGAAGAGAATCAAGGACTTAAGTATCACACTCAAACTTGGTTTCAACTAGTCATGAGGCCACAACACCACTCCATTTTTCAACATTCCTTAACATCAAATATTTATGATCAACTAAATTTTCAAGTCCAAGCATTCATTAAGATATACTTTTCAAACTTGGATATGAGTTTACTAATGATCTTGTTACGCAAATGGGTGCATTGGAAATTCTCTTATACTTAAGAGAATGATTTAATTTTCTACAATAGAGTAGGATAGAATAGAATAAATAAATAAATAGGTAAAATGTGTTCACAATAAGACTTTTGGTTCAAACTCTCATGAATAATTCTTCAAATAATTGTTCAATACTCATTTGGAAGGATTTGACGATAAAATGTAGTAAGAACAATCCTATTTTGGAAAACCATATAGGATCATTTTAAAATAATTTTTTTATAAAACGTAATCTCTTGAAATCTAGTTTTTAAACCCATTTTGAATTTTTCAATTTGGATCACAAATCAAAAAAATATGATCAAAATAAATACTAGGTTTCAAGTGAAATTTGAGGACGGAGTTAGTAAAACATTGATTCAAGGGGCCTAATTAAAACGTTTTTACATGATATGCATAAGTAATATATCCCTTGGAATATATTTTACAAGTAAATTTTAATCACCTCATTCCGGTGTCATATGAAAATGTTATGCTCAAAATACTAACTTCTTGTCGAAAAATATGCATGGTGACAATTTTAGGTCGTCACTGTTCTTGGCATATTTCACATATCAAATCATATTCTCTTAAAAAATTGTTTCAAAGGGAGATATATATGCAACTCTAGTTTATGAAACAATATTAATCATCCCATTTTGAGGTCAAATGAAAAATTTATGCCACATTTAGTGACTATGTGTCTTAAAATTTGCCTAGTGAAACTCTGCCTCCTAGGTCTGTTCATCAACAATTTTGTGATATAAAACCTAAGAATTTTAAAAACCCGTTCTAATGGATAGGCCAAAATTAATATAATTTATCTCAAATTTTAATCACATCGATTGGATATTTAACGAAAAGGTTACACTCCAAATAGTGACTGTTGGTCTAAACAACATTCACAAGGAACTCTATAAAACATGGTACTGATGATTTTTAACCTATCATTTTAAAACATTTTGAAAATGTGTTCATACTTAAAGTATCCATATGAATTCACTTCAACTTGGCTTTGGAATCACTCTAATTGGACATAAAACAGAGCTTTTGTGAACAAAACACTGCTAGGAGGTCTAGGTTGGCCACCATTCCTCAAGGGGTAAACAAATGCATTTTATTTGTATATCATCTTTGGACTTGTTTTTCAAGAATTTCTTGTAATTATTTTACATATTTATTGGAAGAAGAGAGACTGTACACCTCTCTTCCTCCATCATTTAATATTGTATTGTAGACAAGTGCTATGTTTTTGCAGGTTCTAGGAATATTTGAGGGGTCAACTCCATTGATGAAGGGTTTTCAAAGTCAATCTTTAAAAATTCATATATGAGAATATGAAATTAAAATATTCAAGTAAAAAAAAAGTGGAATTCACTTGATGTTGAGTTCATCCAATGAAACTCAAAACTCATGAAGTTTTCTTTCAGTTGCTGACCGACAACACCAACAAACCTACAAAATGGATTGAGATCAATGCAAAAGACATGAAGCTAATCATCAGAAGAAGAATTCAATTTTTTTACCATGACAATTCACATCCATTGCTTAAGAAGCCTTTCATAACTCAAATTTTTCATGATGTCATTCATCTACCATGTTGTATGCTAAGATTCACAATCAAGAATGTTGGAGTCCATACCTTTTATCTATTCATCCATATACTACTAAATCAAAATTAATAAAGAGGTTTGGCTGTGAAAATGCAGATTCCTGGGATAGTACAAACCTGAATTCATATTGGAAAACCAAGTACTTGGTAGTATGAATTCCAAAAAAAAAATTGTTCTAGCTCATTTCATTGTTTTAAATAGACTCTTTATTTTATTCTAACAATAAACTAAGTCATCTCATTCTTTAGAAAAGGAATCATATAGTTCAAAGACTTGAGGACAAGCCTTGGTATAAGAAAAGGGGAGAGGAAAACAAGAGCATTAGTTTCATTACTAAAATGCATTGTTATCATTTTTATCTCAAGCCTTGTTATTATTTTCAACACTCAATTTCAAAGTTCTCACGAAGAAAATGGAAGAAATTTCTACTTCAACATTCAAAATCAACTTCAACATCCAAAGCTATATAAGGAGACTTCATAAAGCATTTACAAAAGGATTTGAAGTTCAGATTTAATCAGAGGGACCTGAAACATATTTCATTTTCAAAAGACAATAAAGGAGTCACTTTTATCTCAAAGACAATAAAGGATCGCTTCATCTCAAAGACAAAAAAAAGAGCTACATCATTTCAAAGGCAACAAAGGGGCTACTTTTTGATCAAGTTTTGTAAGTTAAATTTTATTTTAATGCTTTTAATTTTGGAATAACTCTTATAAATCAAATACTAGTTAATCTTGGTTATGAAACTTTTATCCTTATATGGCCTTGTCCATAACCGCATATAACCTTTTATTCCATCATGAAAACATTCCATTCGTATATAAAACCTTTCACTTTTGTAAAAAAAAAATATATCCCTTTCCATTTTTACGATTTTTCATTTATTTTTGCCCTTCAAAGTCAAAAGAGAGAGCATCACTTGTAGTATGGCAGTTTTCGATTAATAAGTTTGGAAAGAAGATCTTTATGGAAAATAAAAGTAAGGATAAAAATACTTCTTCTCTGCAAAACAAATAATAGGAAACTAGAGTCAGCATAAAAGATCAGAAACTATTTGAACTCTGGAATAAGGAAGGAAAAATCCTCTAGAAATAAGCTATAGCATTGAAGTAAAAGAGATATTCTGTTTAGTAAGGAGAGATGCTCTGTTTTAAGGAAACTTTGAGTTTTGAAATGACCTTGAATTGGACATTTCAAAACAATCTTTTATAAAAACATATGGACAATGAGATCTAAAAGATTGTATAGGACATCCTTTAGAAGAGATTCAAACGCAAGTCATGAATAGATTTCATGATTGCATATTGATGAACATAGTCTTCATATAAATATTGCTACATAAAATGATCACGAGACAATCTTGAAGTTCATTATGTGAAAGAGTCAAAAGATTATCCTCTTCTTCATAAAGATAGGCACAATTTTCTCATTAAAGAAACCGAGAGATCATCTTCGAATACAAGTTTTGTTTTCTCATGAAGAAGTCAAAAGAGAAGTCAAAGGATGAGGAAAACCTCGTTTTCTCATAAAAACTTGTGTAAGGATTGAAATACATTATAAAGACTGGGTTGGATTGGCTGTCAAAGGATTCAAGTCATATAAACAAAATAACTTTGAATCATTTCAGGCATTTGAATCATGTACAAAAGTTTTAATTGTTAGTTTGAATGAGTTTTAAAATAGGTTCTGAATACAACATTTTAGAAAATGATTGCATGAAGTCGAAAATGATACTATGAATCAGTAAAGCAAAGCAAACATGGTATAAGCATTCAAAAAGAGAAGTATGGAGTTAAAGGAGCATGATATCTCCTTAAGTAAGAAGCTGCCAAAAAGAAGAGAGAGTACAGGGTTTAAAAAATAAATAAAAAGATACATACATGATTGCATTCATTTTGAAAAGTATGGAATAATAAAGAGCTATGTATTCAAAATCTGAGGATTTCAAAGCTCAAAGCCTAAATCCATACAAAATATTTTAAATAGTGAAAAGTTTTGAAGCTTAAAGCATTTAGAAGGGATTTCTTTCTCACATAATTCAATTCCTGCCACTAAAATATGAGACATGCAAGTATCAATGTCAATCAATGCTGTTTGAAAAGACAGTAATGCCCGTTTTCCCCTGATCTTTCATCTTTTCCCTCCAGATTTTACCATACAAGGGGCTATTATTTGGAAAGAGATATGTGTCACTTCTCCCATAAGCTGATTATAGAAAATGCTTTGCAGAATCTCTTAAAGAAATCCATGATATAAAAACAAGAATTTCATGAGAAAGAAAGTGGTCAAGGTACTAATCAAACATTTTGTTGCAAATACTCCACAAAATTTGGATGAACAAAGAAAATTGACTTTTTGAGATCATTTTGAAAACATTGCTTGCATGGAACCTTCTAAGTTTGTTTTAGAAAACAAGTGGCAGATATCAGAGGAAAGGAGAGCGAGCTTAGCATTTCAAAATCCTGGAAAGTGGGATGAACCTTCTAAGATGATATTTCCAGAAGAGCAACAAATATCAATAGAGAAATAATCTAGTTTATGTGTTTCCAATATGTCACCAATCCCAAAGCATAGCAGCCTTAGTTATGATCTAGGAGTTGAAGGTATAAATGATGCTTTATTTTAAAAATCCAAGGAATAATCAGCCATAGGTAAGAAAATAAAATCAATTGTGGGTTTCAAATTTTATAGCCAAAGAAATTTGTTGAACGAGGAAAATTGGTTGTAGATGAAATAACTAAAATTTAGGAGGAGAATCTGGCAAAAAACATGAAGACTCGGTATTCCCTTCATATATAGGTAAGATCCCTAAATTCTGGCAAGGAAATATGACATTTAAATGATCTCAATTTAAACAATAGATCTCAAATGTTGTCGCTATAAAAACGTGTCATCCATAGGTTCAATTTGAATCTCATGGAAGTGGAAATTCGCTGGTTGGTAGTGCAATAGAAGTAAGCATTCAGACTTCATAGAAATTTTTGAAATCGTTCAATTTTTACTTCAGTTTTGGAATTTAAAGGAAAACACCTGGCAATTGAATAGTTGTAAGACAATTGATGAACTCATAGAATTCAAACACCTGTGTAGTGTTGAAAACACGAAATCACATTAGAGGAAAGACGTCATAATAGTTTTTTTCTGATATCAAACCGGATGTTGATAACAATTGGTTTCGTTGCACAATAACGGTGGCATGATGAGAAATGTTTTGAAAATATTTCCATGATGATAAAGGTTCAGAAAAGACTGTTGATGACAGAAACATGATCAAGAAGCTGGTATGTCAAGTAATTTACTATTTTCGAAGAACAAGAGGGATACATTCTCTGTACAACATAGTTTTTATTTTGAAATCATTCCCTGAAACAATACAGTAAATCATCTTTGAGATTTATTTTAAAAATACCTAGAAGGATGAAATTAAAGGATTTTAGGAAAATGATTTCAATTACAGTACACAGAGAAGGTTATTAGAGAATTTGTTTACCAGTGCATTTTGAATAAAATAGTGGATACAATTTCAAATTTGATACAAGGATACAATCGATACAGGGGAAATGATTGTTTCAATTCAATTTCTATGGATTTAAATCATTATTTTTTTGAATTGTTTGAAGTATTCTTACAATTTTTTCTCAAATCCTGAGAGATTAGAAAATTGTATGATGAACAAAGTTCTCATTTTAGCTAAGAAACAGAGTCTTTTACCTAAAATTATAAAATTTAAGAAAGCAAACAGGTAAAACCTCTTTATTTCTTTGTAAAACCATATGAAAACTAGTGATAATCCATCTCTAATGGAAATAAGTGGAGTTTGTGACTAACCGTAGTCCTAATTCTAAAAAATTAGAAATTTTTAAGAAGTCACTATATTTCGTTGCTTTTCATGAGCAAATGAAAATGAAATTTGAAAAATTAAAAGATGGGTTTTCTTCCGAACGAGTCTAATTAGAGTTTTTATGGACATATTTTTCAAATTCATTACTGTGTGCAATATTTTCTTGATTCTTTCGACCCATGTTTTATAGATTGTGTGAGTAAACAATTGTTAAATTGAAAGTGAATTCCCAGTCATAAAAAGTATTGGCACAAGTTATTTCGTGGTAGATTCATGGCAAGAAGGAGGTCCCCTTGCACAAGTGAGAGAATCTATGATTTGTTTTATTGGTGACTATGTGGCATTGCAATATTGGCACAAGATGATGTTAAGCTTCACAAAAACATTTCATGTGTTTCTGTAACACGCAATGGTTTAAAAGGAAAAGCAAGGACACAAGATTCATAGCAGGAAGGATTTAATCTATAGGGAAATCACAGGGTACTGATCAAGTAGAGATAGAGTCCATTGGTCTATTCAGCCAAGGTATCCATTGAAACCAAAAGCAAAGGAAGAAGGAGATCAACAAGTAAGACAAGCATGAGGACATGCTTCAAGATCAGCAAGGGGGAGCGTTAGCTCTCAATTTTGACTCTCTTTACCACACCTATTACATCACTTTTTCCATCATTAGTGTCCATTTTATATCATATTTACCATATTATACCGATTTTAATGCATACCAAGGTGAATTAATTATGTCTTTTGCTTTTTAGAGTTTTTCATAAAAATTGAGCATTAAAATTCATTTTTGGCAGAAATGGGATTTCCCGTAATGGCTCATTCAAAGTCCTATGTGTAGGGTACTTGAGCACTAAATAAAGCCATATTTGAAAGCTACAGTTACCAAGGATGGAGAAATGCCTATTGGTATGCTGAGAATCACTAAAGTTAAGCTCGCTCAACACTGGTCAAACTTGATCAATCACACTGGAAATCCCCTGATTTAGGAGTAGTTTTGAGATTTTGAGGGATTTTCCCATATTTTGTGTAACAGAAAGGATGAGATTGACTTTATGAGATAAAATAAGACTATTAATAGTTTTTATAACAATTATAGATACTCTTTTTACTCTTTTATTCTACTTAAGCAAGGCCACCAATATGTAGGAATTTACAGGGTAAGTTCCTTATATAGAACACCAAAGGACACCACTCACAAATAGATCATAGATCAATACACTAGTATTCTTGACATGGTTAAAACCCCAAAGAGGAAAAAAGTCCATGACTTGAGCCAATGCAGCCACTTTAGGAAATTTATTAATGTAAAAGAAAGATAATTTACATAATTTTCTCTCATGAACAATCACCTAACAAATGACCCTCCATGCTCTTTAAATATAGATCATGGGCCAATCGAGTGTTAAGCCATGAATCAAGTGTCAGTAATACTAAGGAGAGAATTTATCTTCCGGTCAATTCATGTCTAGAACATATCGTGACCTTCAGATTGTAAGTTACAAAAAGTACATACTAAAGAAACACACTTTACCTAACTATACACTAGACCAAGTTATACTTAATTATTTCCTATGTGTCAGAATATCCTAACATCCCCCCTTAAGAACAACTTGGGATAAGATTGAAGGATGTACAAACATGACACAATATGAGAAGGAAGGAGACATTAGAGCCTATCCTCCCTTAGTGACAACTTCCTGAACTCCAACCATAAATCAAAGTTTAGTATCGTGTCTATGAGAGCCTTTGTAAAGATGTCTAAAACTTGATCATCGGTTGAACAATAGTGCACTTCAAGAACATGGTCATGAATGAGCTTTCCGATGAAGTGCATGCGTGGTTCAATGTGTTTGTTGTGCTGATGTTGGACTAGATCTTTTCATAGTTGAATGGCACTTTTATTATAACACCAAAGTGTAGTCGGATGCTACTGAAAAACAAACTCTGATAGGATTTGACAAATCCACATGGCTTCCTTACTAGCTTCAATGGTGCCATGATACTTTGCTTTTGCTGAAGAAAGAGAAATGACACTTTGTTTCTTGTAAGCCCATGCAATAGGTCTAGAACCAAGAGTGAAGACATAACTCGCAGTAGACTTCTAATCATCAGGGTCAACAACCCAATCAAAATTAGTGAAACCAACGAATATAGAAGATCCTTCTACACTGCAATTAATCCCAAACTGAACTATACCTCAAACATAACTAATTATTCTTTTAGCTGGTTTCCAATGAATTTCATGTGCGTTTTACATCAACTGCACAACAAGGCCAAAAACAAAGGAAAGGTTAGGACAGGTATGGGCCAGATACATTTTTTTTCCAACAAGCTGATAGTATAAGGTAGCATCAACTTCAGGGGAAGTACAAGTGACTGAAAGTTTGGCTGCAAACTGAAAGGGAGAAGGGGTTGGCTTACAGTCTTGCATGTGAAAGTGGCATAGAAGATCACAAGCATCTCGGTCAGGTTATGCACTAAATGTATCTTCTTCTTCTCATTCTCATGAGTGGCTAATTGATTTTGGGGCTTCTTATCACATGGACAAGAAAAGCCATGTTTTCTTCTTTAAATGATTGTAATACCAAAAATATATATGTTGGGGATGATAGATCTCTTAGTGTTGTAGGAACTGGAACTATTCATCTAGACGATGGTCAATTTAATGATGTATTATCTGTTCCTACCATGTAGGAATTTATAGCGTAAGTTCCTTAGAGAGAACACCAAAGGACACTGCTCATAAACAGATCATAAATCAGTACACTAATATTCGTGATGTGGATAAGACCATCAAAGAGGGAAATAGTCCATGGCCTAAGCCAACGCGACCACTTCAGGAAATTTATTAACGTAAAGGAAAGAAAATTTACATAAGATTCTCTCATGAATTGTCACCTATCAAATGACCCTCCATGCTCTTTAAATAGTGATCATGGACCAATCGGATGTTAAGCTGTGGATCAAGTGTCGGTAATATTGAGGAGAGAATGAACCGTCGGATCACTTCATGTCTAGAAGATATCGTGACCGTCATATTGTAGGTTACAAAAGGTACATACTAAAGAAACACACTTTACCTAATTGTACACTAGAACAATTCATACTTAATTATTTCCTATGTGTCGGAATATCCTAACACAATAGCTATGGCTAAGCATATTACGATTACTATTTCCTGAATATAATTTGAGACAAAGACTTGATTTATGCTTTTTTGTGCATACATTCTTATGTGATGTGAAAGGTGATTAGTTGTAGCTGATTATCTGAAGGTGTACTAGGCAAAGGTGGAGGACCACCATACTAAGATAAGTACACTATATTGTTGATTCATGTGCATAATTTTGAATATGTTAGTATCTTAATTTTTTGTTTATTTCTCTTGTAATATCTTGTGAATATTTTTTGTAACCCATTAGTATGTCATAGCTATTTAGATAGTGGAATTGATTTCTTTTTAGTCATTAGTTTGAATAAGGAAGGATAACCCAGGTCTCTAAGTTAGAGCCCTTCTTTGTGAGCTAATATTGAATTGAATCAATATTCACTATTTCCATGCTTTCTTAGAATATATTTACATGTTTTATTTTATGTTTTGATTGTCTAGATAATTGAAAATGATGTTGTTGAATGAATAGAAGGAATAAGGAAGGACAACCAGGACCTCTGATACAAGAGCCTCTTCATTGTTTTCTAAATCAGAATAATATCATTAATCACTCTTCCATATGCTTTCATAGGTTTGATTTGAATGTTTTCCTTATATTCTCTCTT
This sequence comes from Pinus taeda, assembly GCA_000404065.3. Lineage (NCBI taxonomy): Eukaryota > Viridiplantae > Streptophyta > Pinopsida > Pinales > Pinaceae > Pinus > Pinus taeda. Next base: position 53,583 of record APFE030887327.1, on the reverse strand, counting down.
GGGATATCTTTCTTTCTTTAGTAGAAAGAATATTGTTATTTTCTTAGACTGTAGCATGTATTCATTTTTGAGCATCTAAGCAGTCAATTTATAAACTAGCTAGACCTAAGATCAATATACTTTGGTGTGTTTATAAGTTTACAAATCCGGATTGATATTTAAATACATGCTCTAGTTTATCCCAATAAATTGGATCAATAGTTATGACCTCAACATGAGTACAACGGTTATGAGGACAATTAATTTCCTTTCCTCAAGCATTGCGCTTTCTAAGATAGGTTTCAAATTCATCATTTCCACTTTCAAATCACAAATCATCGTTATCATTTCCAATCCAGGCCCATTTGGAAGTTTATTTGAATTTCTTTCTCCATTCTACATCGCTTAGTTATTCTTAATTTATATCGGAGGTTCTATTGTGCTCGTATTGTTTTGTTGCGCAAAGGAGTTAGGGGTGTTTTGATTCCACACAAAAATACATTACTCATAAAATCTTGGTCAATTCTCCTTCACAGGTGTAAACTCAAGCTTATCCTTATTCCTTAATGCTGCGTGAATCCCCAAATTACATGTATGAGCTAGAAATATCTATAGAAAGTATACATGATAGATAATTTAATCTTCGTCGTGTTTTGAAATCGTTGTGCTTTTGCTTATTGCAATGCGCTTTCTCCTTGCTACACTTCCACATAATGTTTTCTCAATTCGAAGTCCAAACTCTCTTCCCAAGTGAAAAATTGACTCACTCTGTGTTCCTTGACTATGAAAAACTTCAATTTACATTCCTAGGCTACTAAAGCCATTCAAAACTAGAAAATAGAGAAAACTCATAATCGTTGGGTTTTTTGTAATTCGCTCTGTTTTCTCCTAATTGTTGTGATATTACAAAATATTCATCTTTCTCATTTCCTTGTTGCTAAGACCACATTCTTCTTTGCAAATCTTCCATGTGTAGATTGTCCTGTGTGTCGAAATTTCATTGAAGCCCCTCACCCAATTGTTGTGTTTGCTTCAAACCAAATATTGTTGAATGCTATGTTTTTCACAAAACACTATGGCTATCCCATTAAGATTCTCTATCAGCTATTGAAAATTTACAATTATTTAGGGTTTTTATGATAAAATATACATTAATAAGTTTTTTGTCAAAATATTTTTATTTCTTATTCATCACCAGAGGTTTAAACTATCATCATTCCTCCACTATTGCACAAAACAATATTTCCTTAAACCCTAGACTATTCACTACTGCAAACAAAATCATGTCGACTCCAGAGGAAATGAAGCACAAGGGAGGTTCTATTGTCCGTTTTGAGCCACAAGATGTCACATTTATTAATGCAGACCCACCCATCAGAATGGATGTTGAGCTGGTGGCATGTATGAGGTTTTTCGAGAAAATTGAAGGGTTCAATCTACAATTGACTGAGTTTTCCAAAAGATTTGCTAGATTGAAATCTAAAATTGGAACACTTACCTTTCAAGTTACACAAGTCACCATAGAAGTTGCAACAGAGATCACTCCCAAGGGAGAAGAATGGTTCAAGGGAATTCCCCTTGATATTACCCATTACAAAGAGTTTTTGAAGCTAGAGTACAGAAACAAGGAGTGTGGGTCCATTGTGCCAAAGGAGTATTTGTTATAAAATCACATCAAGCTTCTCGAAGTTATTCAAAGGTACTTCACATGTGAGCGAAGGTTTGGATGAGTCTATCAATCCCATTTTCGGCTCCTAATGCATTTCACTCGAAATAAACATTTGAACTTACCCTTTTATATGTTTAGGAGTCTCTTTAAGATGGTTAATAAGGTACAGGGAAAATAAAGTCAATTGGATCTTAGTCTATTTCTTGTTTCCCTAATCAAGTTGTTCATTGTAGAGGAGTTAAGTAAAAGAAATATATCATGGAAAACATTTGTTGATTCCTAAAAATTAGTGGATGATTTCCCAAATAGTCTCTTGATCAATAAGGAAACACCCTCTGTAGTTGTAAAGGAAATTAGATCACCAGCTAGAAGCTTAGTAAATAATCCCTCATCTACCATGCAATCTATAGGAAAGAAGAAAGGAAAGAGACTACAATTTTCTCTAGAGGTGGTAGCTGCCCCTAAAAAACCTCTCACTAGGTTTGTTGTAAAAAGGCTTCCCTTGGAGCAAACATTGGAGACCATGGATACCATACCAAAATTTGAAGTGATTGATGATGGAATCACGAAAGCTACATAATTACAAGAACAAATGAAGAAGGCTCATTTCATGATTGCACAGTTGCAGCAAGAAAATAGGCAAATTAAGAAGACTATTTTGGAAAAAACAACCCAACCTATTGAAGATGTGCCTATGGTTAAAACTACACTTGTTGTCAAGTAGAAGGGAAAATAGAAAGGGATCAAAGAAGATATTAAGAATGCATAGGTTCCAATAATTAGGGTTACTAGGTCTACATCAGCGAAGCTACAAATTCAAGAAGGAAGACTACAACTACAAGAATAAAAATCCATCCAGGAAGAAAAGAAAGAGATTGATGAAAGAAAACACACTTTTAACAGGATGAGAAAATAGTTAAAGGAGGATCACAACAAAATTTCTAGCCTAAAGCAACATGGTGCATAGATGAGGAAGAAATGGAGTGACTATATGGACATTTATAAACCAACCATGGATGATGCCAAATACATGTTGAGTAGATCCCTTCATCTTCATGGGTAAATGAAGAATGTATGCATGAAAAACATATATATGAGAAAAGAACTAAGGGCCACTAAGCAATTGCTGAGGGAGATACAAGAGAAAGAAAAAGGAAAACCCGACCTATTAGTTAGCTAAGGCAACCAAGCTTTGAATGTTGGAAGGAGGTGTAGCAACATTTTTTATTTTTTTTTGGCTTTTACCTTAAGTAAGATTGTTTATAGGATTGAAGTTATAGGTTTTTATGTTTTACACAAAGCTCGTTTAGCAACGATATTTGGTCACAACTTTGAAGCTATTCTGCAGAAGCAATTTTGAAATATTTAGTGCACTAGCAACATTAGGACTTTTGGTGTCAAGCTGTACATTTGGAATTTTTTAGGAAGGAAATTTTGTAACAAGTATATGGCATGGTTATTACAAAGTCAACATCATCATCAGTGTCTGAGGATTGACTACAAACATCCTCGCCACTTAAACCATAGAAATGAAGACGATGTTGCGCTTTTGTAACAAACACTGCATTTTTGCCCAAAAGAGGTTTTATTTGATTTTGAAGTATTATATAGTAAAGATGAGTTTCTGAAGCGGAAGGTGACCATTTATAGGTTCAGTTTCACGTGTTGGAGCCATTAATTAGCTCAAAAACTAACCATAAGTACCTAAATCTTCAAGCACTGCATTTTCTAATGCTATCTTTCTACCTTGCTCAAGAAACAACATTGTGCTTCTAGACAAAGTTATATTTGGGCACGTTATTTGAGCTAAAACTTGATGCAATTTGTTTTGATAGTTTTTATAATTATGATAGATTAGGAAGTTACTCATGAGGCCAGTTTGGAGGGAAGATATTAATTTAAAATTCTTAATAAAGTATCTAGTTATGTAGTCCCTAGTATTAAGTAGTCAGTTATATTTTAATTGCAGAAGTTTGGAACAATGTTCCTAATGAGCAATTTGGCCCCTGAGGTGGCAAATGACTCTTTTGAGTCTATATTTTGATGTAAATGTAATGGAAAATGGTTTTGTTGGTAATATTGGAGAGAGGGACACCTTGAGTGCATTGTATTTTCTGAATATTTTTACCGTTGAAGGAAAGATAGAAGGTGATTTGCAAGGATTCATGTGTCAGAACTTGATGGCGTTGTGCTTCTTGTATATTGTAAATTTTCTTATATTTCTAAATCACTTGAATGTACGTCTTCATGCTTTTAATAATAAATGTTTAATGCAAAATTCATGTTAATGGAGCCCTTATTTAGTTTTCCCATGTAATCCATGTTTTCCTCTTAAAGAAATATTTAGAATTCATCTATCATTTTGATGTTTTAAGTGTTGTTTCCACCTTTCTTACACTCACCCTCCTACAGTGGTTTAACTTGATTTCATCACAAATATTGCCTACCTTACCCCTATGGAAAAACCCTTTCTCTCTTCATCAGATCATTCAACAAATAATAACATTGAGATGAATCCATGCCTAGTGGATATGTCTTCTTTCTTACGAGCAACCCTTTGAAAAAAAAGACCTTATTAAGCTCTATACCTAGCTTAATATCATATCAGTTGAAAAAAGTCAGTGAGAGATCCCTCTACAAGGCTAGAAGGGCTATATTCTAGCATAAAAGTGGTTTGTAGTTACCTCTAGAATTTCTCTCCTCAATCTAGGGAAATTTACGAAGTGCTAACATTATGGCACTGTTGTCGAGGAATGAAAGGTTCCATCTTCCCCGAGAAACATTATCGAAATTTCAGATCTGATTGTTGATGGTGGACAACAACAAGGAATATGAAGGTTGTACCATTCACCTAGTGACTCCAATAAAGTTTCAACCTAATCCAAAGACTCCACTGGCAGCAGGATCCAAAAATCAGGGTTTTACTGGCGACTCTACTGGCTCAAGGTGAGTTCTATATCTACAAGGTATGCTCCTTTAAATCGTATGCGTATTCCAGGTTTTCTAAATTGCATGCCTCATGTATATTGGCAAGCTTATTTGCCAAAATTCAAAGATTAGAAGGGATATGATGTTGCTTGGTCAAATTTCACATGCATTTACATATAGTTAAGGCTGATTTTCATGAAGATTGTATCATGAAGATGTTCATGGTATCATTGGAGGGAAATGCACAATCATGGTATGTAATATTTCCAAATTCTTGGTTATCTTCTCTTAGATATATTCATACAATGTTTTATGAGAGATATAAATAATTTCATCGGTCCCTATTATTGATCAAAGACCGTTGCACTCATTTTAAAAATTTTACTGATCATTTGGAGAGTTTTTATGAAGATGATCAGTTGATGGATGAAGAGATACAAGAGGGTTTGCATGAGAAACCTTCTCATTATCAAGGTTAAAATGTAGAAGCTAGTTTCCATGACACTCAAGAAAATTCTTAGAAACTATTGGGCATGACTTTTTACATATTTCCTACACCTTCTTTCCCCGGTTTTGATCCTCTTATCCTCTAGGCCCATGAAACTTTACATGATTAATCACCCTTTTTCTCAATTTTACAACCTATTCTACTGTTGTGTTTTTTTCCATATTTTACTGAATAAGAAGATACTTTATTCCTTTTTGTGGCTAACTAGGGTGAGCATTGAAGGAGTGTTTTGGAAGTTATTCTCATTTTCAGGTGTTTCTCGCAGGAACAAGGCTATGAAGTAAACAAGCAACATCGATCAACTTCAGAGCATGATAGAGAAGTTCGTTGTTACACCCAGGATGCTGCCACCAGTGATTGTCGTTACATCACAAGCCACCATTCACTCATAGGATGTTGTTGCACCAAAGTTGGCAAGTTGTGGGTACTATTCAACTTAATAACTATTGGGAATTTAGGAGTTGTCTATCTCAGAAGCAACAAACCCAAGTGGTTGAAATCCTAACCAATATATTTGAGAAGTTTTTGTATTTAGAAATAGGTTGTAACTACTTTTATTTTTTATCAACATGAGAATCGTGAAATTCTCATGACTGATCTATTCCTAATTTTGGGCATGTAATAATTATAAAAGAAACTCGATTTCCTGTGTATAAGGACGTCATATAGAAAAGAATTGTTACTCTGCTTCTGTAAATAGCAATTATTTTTAATATTAAATCACTTCAGTGATGTTTTTACTACTCTTCATCTAATTTGTTAATTAATCTCATGTTGTTCCTGTGGCCGTACTAGGGAGGAAGGATGCTCCTCTTTAGTAGGGATTGCAGTAGTAGAGGCAGTGTACATTATTGCTTCATTTATTGACATATGGCTTTCTGTTGTTGTTGTACAAATTTTCAATTACATCCGCTTCTGTTCCAGATTATATTGTGTTGTTACACTGAGTTGATTAACAGAATGATAGTGGCTAGTTGGTGTAGTTGTTAGTTACCGTGTGGCGTGCCCTTACTCTGGTAGTTGAGAAGTGTGATTTCCATTTTGTGGAGTGTTTTTATTTCTACATGAATGATTTAAGTTCCTCAATTTGATTCAGCGACATCTTTTACTATAATTTCCATTTTTCATGCTTGGTTGTAGTGTATCGGCACAAACAATGTGAACTCCATTCAAACAACAAGACCTACCCTGTGTTGAAAATTAAATGTTGCAGTCATAGTCAATTAGGATTGATTAAAACAACACTACATTTTGGCTCCATTGCTAGGGATGGAAGTTCATGATACCGTCAGCCAAGTTGTTTTTTTAATGATAGAGTGTTCCTAGTCCACAATTGCTGGGGAATAAGACAAGAGGTTAGAACCTGTACATCGCTCTAACATACCTGGGCGGGCTCATCATTTTGATTACTAAGGCACTTAGGGAATGGTATTTTGGTGTTTTTTTTAGCTTGTCTTCATCTCTTCAGTTTCTAGGTAGTAAGATGAGAGGTAAGAAGCTACGCATCGCTCTAACATACCTAGGCGAGCTCACCACTTTTAAAGACTGAGACACTTAGAGTGTAAATTAATACACATAGGGTCCATGTGTCCAACTATAGGGACTATATAAATACCAAAACTACCCCCCACTCTAATAATTCATAGGAGAAATGGGTCATAAAAAGGAAAGGAAGAGTGTAGATTTGGGAAGGAAAACATTTATCCAGGAAATAATCTCTAAGGCATAAAAAGAACAATCAAGCTCTTAAAAGAATGTAAGGCAAACAAGGCCACAAAAAGTTGTCACTCCCATAACAAGAGAAAACCCTCTGATTCATCTATCTCGAGGCCATATCATTCTCAAGTTAGCACCCACACTCCCAAGATCAAGAATCCAATTCAGGAGAAATAGGGGGAAGCTAGCAGTCGAAACTTTAGGACTGAAGGAAAAGGGGAAACTAAGGGGGAAGATTAAACACCTGAGACAAGGGAACACTTGTTTGTTTATCAATATCTAGATTTAGGTAGTTTAGTGAAACAACCACCCTTGAGGATACCTGAGCCATCAATCACACCTACAAGACCATCACAAGAATAGTTTGAAGAACGTTTGTTACAACAAGGGTTATTGGGATTAGCCATGGGGGATAACAATGACAACAATGCTAAGATGGATGCTACTATTACTAGCTTTGAGTTCCTAATCGAGGATATCAAAGGTGAATCTCCTATGAAAAATATTCCTCTATCATCCTTACCGTCATTCCAAGGGATGATTGTGGCAGATCCAGACACCTTTTTATTCGAATTTGATGTCTTATGCAAAAGTTATGACTACACCTCAGATACCAAAAAACTGAAATTCTTTCCTGCTACTTTAAAAGAGGCATCCTTGACATGGTTCATGGGATTTGGCTCCACTTCTATTCGAACATGGAATGATATGAAGGAGACATTCTTATCAAAGTACCAAGACTATTACAAAACTAGTGACCTAAGGGAGGAGGTATTTAGAATGACGTAGAAGGAGGATGAGAGCCTGGAAGACTATGCAGAGCGGCTCCACTATACTCTGCAGAGGTCTAAACACAATGATTTACACCATGAAATCTTAAAGACCATATTTATTAGAGGAATGAGGGATGGATGCATTGACACCCTGAACCTACTATGGAAGGGGGATATATCACAGGAACCATTCGCTAAAATTGTAAAGCTCTCTTTAAGATTCTCTCAAGGGTTATCTAAAGGGAGAAGCAAAATTCGAGATGCCTATGCCTGAATACAAAAATCTGCAGGATGACAAATAACCAGAGTAGAAATTGGGAATTTGTTGAAAATTTTCAAGACGGATATCCTTAGTACCCTATCTGCCTAGATAACAACAACACAGATAAAGAAGACACAAGCAGAATTTGATACACCTTTGGTGGTGTTCTATCCAAATTTCGAGAAGAAGCATCCCTTAAGGGAATGTGAATTGAACAACATCAATGTGTGTAATATTTGCGAGATAGAACATTCGACAGGTCAATGTATGGAGCTTCCTATACTGAAGGAAGTACTTAGAGAGTCAAGCGAGGACTCTTATTTCATCGCACAAAGGAGGTCATGGCAACCACGACCTCCAGGTATGTGTCAAGATTTTTCTCCTTTCAATTCAAGGAACAATGCATATAATACTCAAAAATATCCATGGAAATATTATTCTCCTTCTTCAACATAGTTTCCTTCACCCCAGAACCAGTGGTCTCAATCTCCCTCTATCCACTATCCTCCATCTCAACCATAGCATTGGGACAGGGTCATTTTTGGGGTTAAAATCCCAAGTTTTTGGGTAGGAAAGATTAGGTTTTGTATAAAAAATGTAAAGTATCCACATTTTCTGGTCAAAGAGTGCGAAGATATAAAGTATCATAAAAGGTTTTCACCCTTTGTTAATGTAAGTCATTTCATCTTTAGTAGATCTACCCATGGTACGCAGACCATGGGATTGTATAAAAAGGAAAGCCTTAGAAGAGTCTAAGGTAGTTTAGTTAAGATTAGATTTGGTAATGAATGTTGATATGATGGGTCAATAAGAGCTAAGAGCGAACAGTCCTAGCATACGAAGGATGCTCTGGAGCTATGTGTGCAGAGGCCTAGGGTATAAGTTCGCAGCTGAGTGCGCAGACCCCTGCAACAGAGTGTGCAGGGTAGTTAGAGTCTGTAAGAAGATCTAAAGCATTAATAAAGAAGATTATTCTAGAATTATCTATGTTTTGATCTATTTACTTCTATTATGAATGAACATGATTATGTGATGTTGAGTAATGGGTTTATGACTTAATGCTATATTAATGCGCGAATCTATATGTTTTACTTTGTTATATGAACACAAGTAAAAATATCTATTTACACGAAGAATATCCTAATATATGTTGAATTTATCAGATACTTAAGCTGATTAGGGTAAATACATAGGTAATAATAATTACAGAAGTGTGTAAGTAGATAAATCACTTGTTTAGGATCCGTGAAGGACGATCGCAGGCCTTCGCAAAGGTCTGGAAGCCGAATAGGAGAAGTATATCGATAAGCCCTGAAAGGCTTATCGATCTGCATGAAGGCAAGTAGAGGGTATAAAATGACATCACTACCATCTTTGGGTGCGGAACTTGGTTCCTACATCCCCCCATACTGCTTCAGGTGAGAATTCAGTCCACGCAGCGTGGATTGATGCTGAAAGGGCTAGTAGTGTAGGGATTTTCTTGGCTAATTAATGTTGAAACTGGGTCAGGGCCCACTAAGTCAACGAATGGTTTTTTGGCCAGGACCAGGATCTATAAGAAGAGATGTCTGATGTCACATCACTAGAATCTAATTAAGAAGGAAATGGAAAAATCGTTGGATAGAAATATCCACAAATTCACAGTGCAAGAGAAAAGGAACCTACGATTGACGAAAGAAAAGTGATTGGACAGATATTTGTACATAGAGATACACGAAATCTTCTTTTATTCCTTCCGAGATGAATTATATGAGTGGATCGCTAAATTGACAGACGACCAAGGAAGGTGGAGGCTTAAAGGTCTGATATGATAGTTTGGACCCTAGAATTAGTGTGGAGATTGGAAGCCTTAGAAGATAAGATCACATGAGTTGTCGATCACTGGCTCAATCGTATCATAGGAGGATTCATGACAGAGCTCACGGTCAATAATTCGATCAGTTACAGGGAAGTAGAGCGCCGCTTATTCAAGGGACCATGAGGTAATTATTTAAGTTCTTTAAATACTTGGATTAAGATGCTCTTGTGTGAAAAGCGGGTTATGCAGTTACCTTGATGTTTGGAGCTATAGGAAGTGGAAAGATCTTCAGTGGTAGAGGGAAAATAGGCCCTAAATATAGCCCACTAAGTGTACCTCCTATGAGTGATGACGAGGAAGCAGAACAAGCTTCTCCGTAGAGTGTTGTTCAGTTGGTAAGACAAGGGTTCCCATGAATACCTCATCCACCCACATGACCTCCATCTTCACCTCTTCTACACACACCTTCTCCCACACTAGTGCCACCTCTTCCACCAATCAATATGGTGAATTCAGTAAAATTTCATGTGTTTAAGGGGTCAAGAATTGAGGACCCAAACCAGTTTTGGTTTCGTCGCAAGGGTTGTATGGGAGGCTTGGGGTATAACGAACGATTAGATGAAAAAATCAGCATTGGTCACTGCTTTACAGGAATGGGCATTGACATGGTACATTAAGTACTGCACTGATAACCCAATGGCTTCATTAGCAGATATTCAAATTGCGTTGAATAAGGAGTTCAATAGGCCTAAGTCTGAAGCTCAATCAATTATGGGATTCAAGGAGATCATGATGAAGCCTGGTAAGACATCCTGGGATTTGGATCAAAAGTTGAAGTGCATGATCAACAAAGCCAACATGAATCTTACAGACGGGCAATATCACTAATGGTTTGTGGCGTCACTCTTGCCTCATCTGAGGGTTGATTTATCATAGCAAAAGATTGGGACCCATGTGGAAGCCCTAGAGATTGCAATGAGATTGCACAAGACACCAATGCAAGATGCTAATCTGGAAGTTCAGTAGACTCACACATATTTCCAAAACCTTTGCCTAGAGTTTCAAAGTTCGAAGAAGGATAGAGCAGTTCGGCCAGAGGTGCGTGAAGAAGTTTGATGCTTGAAGTGTAAAAGATAGGGGCATGACAAAGATCACTACCCTGTCTTCACACATTATGTTGTAGTAGGAGGGTCGATGCCTCTGAGGTTGGAAGCTCAAGCAAGGCAAATTATAGGGCCCATGCTATGGTGTGCTATCTATCACATGGCTGGAAAACATCTAACTGACAATTTTCACCTGCTGCAAAAATTTGTATGGACACCACAATAAATCTTCTGCAACTTTTTTCAATCGATGGGTCATGATGAGTGTAACTATCGTATCTGTGAGCTAATGATGGATATAATGCCATCATATAGAGTGTAGGTAGAAACTCAACCTTTTAATCAAGGTGCTGGGGGAGCGTGAGGAGGATTTCAGGAGCGCGAGTGAGGCTGAGGTGGGGGAGGGCCTGGTAGAGGCAGAGGATATGTGATTTACTACAATATGGCGGACTAGGACACTAAGTGCAAGAATTCATGAACCGATGCACGTGTCATGCAGGTATTACACTCAATTTTACCATGCGACAAAAAACTACCCTACATTATTATCTAAGATACACGAAATAGGGGCACATCCTCAACAGCCTACCCAGAATCTGTAGATGATGAGGGATAAACCCCGTGAAGAGGATCCTAACATAAACATCATGTTGTGAAGTGGAATGACAATTGGCGAAGACAAGGGAAAGAAACCTGAAGAAGGTGAATGGGTCTATAAAGCTCCAAAAGAAGAGGTTGGCTTTGATTTGGAGCGCGCGAAGGAAACCTTCATGGAAGCAAAGAAAATCTTTGATGAGGTCCCTACCTTATAAAGTGAGGATAAGCTAGCTGAAGAGATGGACCCTTCTATGCTTACTACTTTCTTGGAGACCTGTATGAAGCTACTGCGTAATAGCAAGGCTGTGAAAGGGTTATAGGAGTTGATAAATAAGTGTGCAGGAAGAGAAAACACTTCTAACAGACCGTGCATAGTCAGGAAGATTAGTAAGGATAAGGAAAGAACATGGCAGGAGATGAGAGTCACTGTGCAGGTAGGAGAATATGAAATGGACCAAGTCATTCTGGATCTTGGGTCCAACGTGAATGTTTTTCCTAAGAAGACATGGGAGAAAATGGGGAGACCTATGCTGCAGTCATCGCCTATTCAATTCAGGATGGTGAATCAGCAAAATATTATCCCCATGGGAAGATTACAGGGAGTGACAGTCGATATCGAAGGCACGAGTGCATTGGCCGATTTTGAAGTAGTAGAGATTGTGGATGAAAAAAATCCCTACACTACACTCCTTGGGATTGACTAGGGTATTGACATGAATGGGGTGATTAATTTGAAGAGGTGGATGACGTATTTGAAAGAAATCCTTCTGCGTAGTAGTACCATTGGACCCTACAAAGAGATAGTGCTACACTGAACTGGTCTGTGATTATGGAATTGATGACGATTTGGACTAGATTTAAAATATAATGGTGCGAGATCAAGATTGGGTGAATCTAACAGCTGATGGACTTCTTGCATGGGATCTTGAAATCTCCTGCACATCAGACTTAGATGAGGAGTTGGAACACTGATAGAATAGATTGAACAAAGTATCTATGCTATGATGTAACATGATGACCAAATCATTGTGCTACGTATCATCGGAGGTAATAAGTCTGCCTTACTATGATGGTTTAATTGATGTTGATAAATTTCTAGATGCATTTGAAAGGGAAGTGTCGAAGAAGCATCTCTTCCAAGGCTTGGACTTGTCGTTGCGCAATGGTGGTGGGGTATGCATAAAGACAACTTCGATGGATGGTGCGAATATAGAAGAATGATGAGGGTGTAGTTTGGTCACCCAAAGGTACGATTGACAGAAAAATATGATGGGAGGAGTGATTTGTTTGATCATTTAGCCAAATGGACCAATTCTTAATGGAGCATAACTGCAACTGGAGTGGATGCATCTATTCTGTCACACCTTGGATGTAATACCTATGAATTGGTACATGGAGACAAAGCTCTGCCATGGCACAGTCAAATGGGATGTTTTGAAACAGGGATTCTTGATGACATTCAGCTTTGAAGATGGATTTGAGTGCATTGATGAAGCGTTACAAGAGGTCAAAGCAGGGATCTTTAGAATAATGTAGGATCCCTTAGATTTGATTCAATTATATTGGACCACCTAGCTGCGCCACGTGCTGGAATGCTACAATGTGACTACTGAAGAGGAAGATAAGGATCCGAGGAACATTAACATCCTAGAAATAGATGGGCACCGTGAAGCTGAGGGGCCGTAGATAGAAAACCCAGATATCATCGCGCCACTGAAAACAAGACAAGTGAACATCAATACAGCCGAAGTTTGCGGAGATAAGGGACTACTCAGATGATGCTATGGTGGATAAGGTTATTGAGTTGCTCCACGAATACCAGGAATTGTTCCCTATGAAGTTATTAGACTTGAAAGGGATAGCAGATGATCTAGGAGTTATCAAAATTATGTTGAAACTAGATGTGAAACCGATCAAGCTGGTTGCTTACAGCCTAAATCCAAAGTATAATGAAAGGGTCTGCTTAGAGTTGGATAAAATTCTTATGACAGGTAGTATTGATCCAGTGGAAGAATCTAATTGGGTGAGCCCAATAGCAGTTCAGGAAAAGAAGCAGAAATATGAAATAAGGATACGCATAGATCTCAGGAAGCTAAATGATGCTTGCATGCATGATCCCCTTCCAACTCTGTTCACCAATGAAGTGGATAATGTAGGAGGACAGGAAGTATATTCGTTCACTAGTGGGTTCTCATGGTATCATCAGATTAAGATAGCACCCGAGGATAAAAATAAGATGACCTTTGCAACTGAATGGGGATGCTTTCAATATATTGCAATTCCTTTTTGGACTAAAGAACGTGTCGACGATTTTTTCGCATGTAGTCATCACGACGTTCAAGGACTTCATTCACAAGTTTTTGGAAGTCTACTTTGATGGTTGGACAGTGTTTGGGCTGGTGAAATTCCATGTAGCCAGCCTACACTTGATGTTGGATACATGCCAAAGGTATCAGACCATGCTTAAGTTGAAGAAATGTTTGTTCTGTGTTCCTTTCAGAATCTTGTTGGGCCATGTGGTGCATAGACAAGGATTAATGGTGGACCCAGCTAAGATAGCAGTTATAATTAATTTTGAGGTGCCAAGAAGTGTGAAACATCTGCACACAACATTGGGGCATACGGGATACTAAATAAATTTCATCAAGCTTTATGCTTAGATTATCGTGCCAATGGAGAAGCTACTAAATAAGGATGCTACATTATGTTGGAATGAATAGTGTCAGTGAATCTTAGATGTATTAAAGGAAAATATGGTCATCGCGTTGATCCTAGTCTTCCTAGATTAGAAGAAGGAATTTCATGTGCATGTGTATGTGTCATGTATTGCGCTCGGGGTGGTGATGAGCACCAATATTGCAGCATGAATGATGCAACTCTTGGGCTACCAACTTCACTTTATCAACTCAGGGTTCGTAGAAACTTCGAGGTGACAGTGCTATATATACAAGTAAAAGTGATGGTTCTGCCTTTTGTCACTATTTAGCTAGAAAGATACCACTAGGGTTTTCAAGCCAAAATTCTATGGATTTATAAGAATATTGGTTACTTGATGAAATAAATAGAAATATACTCTAAGATAAAGTTGATCTACTGCAAAAATAAAAAAGACTGAAATTCAATACTAAGGCACACCATTTCCTAATTAACTGCTAAGAGCTATGTTTTGTAATAATGCTAAATTAACATGAAAAAAATGGTATTGTCCTAAGCATGGAAGTTAAAAACATCAAACATCAATGTTATGCATATAAAGGATTGAAATAAATATGTTTTGTTTTTTTATGCTTCTCATGGAAAATCAAGTGTGCAAACTAATCTCTTTCGATGATGTAGCAGGTGGTTTAGGAATGTGGGTGGATGGCTGGAAGGTCTATGAGTTGGTTGGAAGGTTTGGGAGACCCTTGGGTGACCTTGGGAGGCTTCCTAGAGGTTTTCCCTCAATTTGGCCTCAAAATAGGCCACTATAGGAAAACCTACAGGATGTACTAGAAACCTATAGGATTCCCTGTATTTCTATAGGATACAGCCATGAGCAAAACGATGGGTGTCGCAGGTGATGGAAGGCTTATGGAAGGTGGTTGATGAGTGGAATGGAGTGAGAAAATGCCTAGGATCACTCATAACCATAAACTAAGTTTAGGAGGTTGTTGGATTTTCTCAAAATGCTTGAGGAATTTTTTATGGAAAATAGTGAAATTGCTGAAGGTTTTGACGAACCCAAGGAATGCCTATGGGTGCATGAAATTGGAAGGTGGTTGCTGGATATGATATTTCTTTCTACTTCTGAGGCATCTTCTCTGCATCAAACATATGTAATTTCCAAAAAGTAATGTAAACAAGAAGAATTCTCATGAGCTAGAAAATCATAATTTAATGAACTGACTGTCTACCTTATGCATGAGGAAATTACTAAATAAAATGGAAGCATGGATGAGATCTACTGCAAGAATGAAGATAAAAGAGATGATAATGGAATTATACTTTTCCAAACTAATCAAATGCTATTTTACATACAACAAACTCTAAATATCATGAAAGAAATGGAAATCTATATTTTTGGGCTACATAAGGGTCTTTTCCTCAAATCATGATCTCAGAAGGAAGAAGTGAGGCCAGGACACCTATTGACAACTTTGTGATGCTTCTTTTATCCCTTCTAATCTGCTACTAAAGTAAGTCACAAACGGAAGCAAACTAATAAACAATTAATCAAATCTAGACTATTTGCAATGAAATACTTCTAAAGACAATTTAAGCATGAATCTATGAAACTAAGCTAAGAATAAAGATATAAGAAGAGGAGCCTTTGCTACTAGGGTTGGGCCCTAACCCAAGAGCTTCAACCCTCTGAGTTAACTCGGTACTGGATCAAGAAAAAATTCATTCTTATTACCAAAACAGAAAATTACATCAAAAGTCTTCCACAAGTCTGGAGATCGAAAATAACTATTGTTTTTGCAATAAAAATTTGAATCCTAATGAGGCTCTAGGCCTCTCTACTTATACAATTGAAGTCCCCAGTGGCTTATATAGATTTAGGGAGGCTCGTCTACCAAACTTGAGATGATCTAACTCTTTGTCTATCACTTGCTCAGCTACCTTCTAATCTTCATGACTTGGTTGCTTGCACTCAGAGATGGTGGGATTAATGGAGGAATATTCGAGTGGGGAAGGAGTAAGTGAGGAGGATTTACCTCCTACAATCTCTCTCCCTTGTCCCATTCGAGTTTCAAACCTTAGTCATGCCAAAATTTCTTGATTTTTGATTCCAAACTTGCATCCAATGCATATTAGTCCACTAGGCATTGATCGAAGTTGACTCAGCTCCCAGATTTAACCAAGAACTTTTACTTACATGATGTGATTAGAATTGCATTTAAAATAGCATAATTGAACATATATGCATGTTTTAAATAAGAAGGAACATGACAAGAACCAGCAATATAAAAATACAAGACATTGATAGCGAAGTTCATCCAGGAGGGAGTACATCTCCGGGCCTCGGTGTCAAGATGGTGTAAGCCGCTGCATTAAGTGCTACCAATAGTGATGATGTACATAGGTGGTGACATCACTATCATAGAAGGAAAATTCACTCACGTAGGAGTGGCTCCATGTTGGGCGTGAAATCTCCCCAAGACATGTTTTGTGGTTTAAAGCCTAAGCTTTGACCAACTTTATTGTAAAAACTCCATGATTTGTAGGCACAGAGCACGAGGTCATAAAAGAGTCATAGGGTTTTCTGCCCTTGGTTTTGTAATGTAATGTTAGTTTGAAAGATCTACCCATGGCCCGCGGACCATGGGATTGTATAAATAGAGTGAGTCTCTAAGTGTAAAAAATAGTTAAGAAAATATAATAGAAGCATGATAAGTCTAAGCGATTGATTCGAAGTGTAAGTTGTATCTTTGGGGCATAGATTAGGAAAAGGCTCTATAGCTGAGTGCACGGAGGCCTAGTAGTCCATATCTGAATGCGCAAACCCTTACAGCTGAGTGCACAGGGAAGGTACAGTCTATAACCATTGGAAGCAATAATAAAGAGAAGTTATATCATATTTATGTGTATTTTTTCCTGCTCTATGTATTATTGGGTATGAATTACAAGTTTACTATTTATTTGTTGCATGGACTCATATGAATGTGCTGTATAAATAAATATAACATAAGGCATCCATTTACTTGAAGATGATTAACTAATGTAATAATATAAGTAAGTACTCGGGTGTGACTTAGGGAAATAGTGCAGAGCATTGCTCCAGCAGCGCGGAAGCCCCATAGTCCCTATTTAGGGCCGCACGAAGGCAAATATATCAGCGTGTGAAGGACACGGAAGTACGTGAACTAACCTATGCGTAGGGACTAAGAGTTGGACCGAATCAACCTCTCAGAGATCTCAAGGGTGCGGAAACCTGGTTCCATCACCCCGCCATACTACTTTGGGTGAGACCTCAGTTTGCTCTCCATGGACTGTTGACGAAAGGGCCAGTAGTATAGCAATTTGATTGGCTAATTAACTCCAAATGTAGGTCAGGCCCCAACAAGCCAACAAATGGTTTCGTTGCCAGGATAGAGATCTCCATAGAGATGTCTGATGTTGTATCACTAGAATCCAACAAATAAAGGAATGGAATATTGGTTGGATAGGAATATTCATGAGTTCACGGTGCAGGAGAAGAGGAATCTACGACTATAAAAATAAAAGTGGTTAGACTGCTACATGTACATAGAGATTTACGAAATTTTCTTCGCATCATTCCCTACTGAGTTGTATGAGTGGATCACAAGCCAAGGAAGGTGCAAGCTCAATAGACTTATTGTGTGGACTCAATAATTGGTGCATAGATTGGAAGAGTCGAAGGATAATATTGCATGCATTGTTGATTACTAGCTTGATCAAATTATAGGAGGATCCATCACTGAGTTCGCAGTAGATACTTTAGTCAGTTATAGTGAGACAGAATGATGCTTCCTCAAAGGACCATGAGGTAAGTACATTAAGTCTTTGAACACTTGGATTAAAATGCTACTGCGTGAAAAGTGGGTTATGCAAATGAATTGATGTTTGGGGCTATGTGAAGTTTGAGAATTTACAGGAATGAAGGTAGTGCAGAACTAGAAACCAGCCCCTTGATTTCACCTCCACGAGGGGACAAGGAAAAGCTCGTGAAGGTCTCACCAAGAAGTGTGATCAATTTGATAATGAAGAGGATTCCACAAATACCACCCCCACCCACACCACCACTATTTTCACCGTCTTCACCCCCATCTTCGCCCATACCACCTCTGCCACCACCGCAAGTCAATATGGCAAGCTCAATAAAGTTGCCAGCGTTCAAGGCAGTAGGAAATGAAGATCCGGACTAGTTTTGGTTCATGATAAAAGTTGTATGGGAAGCGCAGGGAGTTATGGATGACAATATAAAGAAAGCAACATTGGTCAGCACCTTGCAGGATCATGCGCTGACCTGGTACATTAAGCATTCCAATGACAATTTGAATGCAAGGATCGCGGATATCCAAACTGCGCTAAACAAAGAATTTAACAGGCCAAAGTCAGAGGCGCAGTAGATCATTGGGTTCAAGGAAATAATGATGCTACTATGCAAGATCCCTTGGGAGTTAGATCAGAGACTGGAGTGCACAGTTCGTGAAGCTAACATGACGTTGATAGATGGACAACACCGCGAATGGTTTATAGCATCTTTAATGCCACATCTAAGGAACGCGCTGTCACAACAGAGACTAACAACTCAAGCCGAGGCCTTGGAGATCATGATGAGACTGCACAAGACCCAGATACAGGATCCCAACCTGGGATTTCATCATATTCATGCGCAGTTGGAAAAATTGTGCCTTGGGATGCAGAGTCTGAAACAAGACAAGACAACTTGCCTAGAAGCGTGCAACAAGGTATGGTGTGTAAAGTGCAAGGGTCAGGGACATGACAAGGACCATTGCCCAGTGTTTGCAAATTACCTCATGGGAGGAAGACCAATTCCATTGAGACCAAAGTCATAGGAAGTAACTAGCGTGGCGCTAACATTATGGTGCCCAATCTATCAAATAGGGGGAAAACATGCTATAGATAACTTCCATCTGTTACAGAAGTAGACGCAGAATTCACAAAATTTGTTTTGTAATTTCTGTAGATCAGTGGGACATGATGATCGCACCTCTAGAATTTATGAGATGATGATTGATATGACTCCCACCTATAGAGTTTAGGCCAAAACATGACCCCTTGACGAAAACAAAGGGATGACACGAACCCGAATTCAGGGGCGTGGATGAAGCGGAGGTGGAGGAGGACTTGGAAGAGGTCATAGACAACTGATATGTTACAATTGCGGAGGGCTAGGGAATTATGCCCAAGATTGTACGAATCTGATGCATCCATCATGCTTGTATGTACATTTTTTTATGATGAGATAGAGGATTGTCCCACACTAATAGCAAGGTAGCGTGATAAAGGAGCACTCCAACCTACCCCTACTCAGAACCTGCAAATGATGAGGTTTGAGCCGCGTGAGGAAGACCCTAATGCGAATATTATGCTCCAAAGTGGAATTATGACAGGGGATGACAAAGGAAAGCAACCTAAAGAGAGTACCTGGGTTCACAAGGCTCCGACAAAAGAACCAGAGTTTGATTTAGAGCATGCTAAGGAAACCTTCATGGAAGCTAGGAAGAGCTTCACTGATGCCTCCACTTTAGGAAGCAAAGACACATCGGAGACAAAAATGGACCAATCGATGCTCACAACGTTCCTGGAAACATGCATGAAGCTGCTGAGCAACAACAAGGTTGTAAAGTGGCTACAGGAACTCATAAATAGATGTGCTGGGACTGCACTAGGAGAACCGTGCGTAGTCTGAAAGATCGGAAAGCACACAACAAGGACGGGAAGAGAGATGAGATTGACCATGCAGACTGGGGAATACGAGATGGAACAAGTGATTTTGGACCTAGGATCAAATGTGAACGTTCTACCGAAGCAGACATGGGAGCACATGGGAAGGCCTATGTTGCAATGGTCTCCTATCTAACTATGAATGGCGAACCAACAAAATATCCTACCTGTGGGAAGATTGCAGGGAACCATAATGGATATCAGAGGAGCAAGCACGCTAGGAGATTTCGAACTGATATAGATTGTTGGTGACAACAATCCCTACCCCACGCTATTGGTACTAGATTGGGCCACTAACATGAATGGGGTGATAAATATAAAGAAGCGCAAGATGATTTTTGAGAAAAAGTCTCTACGCATAGTTCTACCTTTGGACCCTGTAGAAGGATTGTGCTACACAGAGCCAGTGCGCGACTATGAAAACGATGAAAACTTGGACTGCATCTACAAGATAACCATGCGAGAGTAAGACTGGGTAAATCTAATCATAGATGCATGAATCTCATGGGAGCATGAAAGAACCTGCACATCGAATTCCGATGAGGAGATAGAACGATGGCAGAACTAGTTACACGAGGTAACCACGTTGAACTGTAACATGATGACGAGATCGTTGCGCTGTGTATCAATGGAGGTAAGGGTTCTGCCTACGTATGATGGGTTAAGTGAGGTACATGAATTCCTGAACATATTTGAAAGGGAGGTGTCGGAGCATCAACGCTTTGAGGATTTGAAATGGGTACTGCACGCTATGCCCGCGAGGTGGTGGGGTGTGCACCAAGAATGCTTCAGGGGCTGATGCGAATGTAGGAGAATAATGTGCATGTGGTTTGGGAAGCCTCAGATATGATTAATAGACAATATGTCCAAACGAAATGGTCTACGTGACGACTTGTCCAAATTGATACAAGCACATGGTATGAAACCTGCGTGGATGCACGCAGCCTTTGTGTTAGGAGACATGGTTAGTAAGCAGGTGCGGGCAAGGCAATGGCACGAATCACCCCTCTGGTTGGAACCACAGAGTATGGAAAGACCAAGTGTGCATAAGGTTGTCCACGTAGTAGCCTTTAACGAAGTATGCGAAGCACTAAACAAGGTACACAATGCGCAACAGACTGATTGGGACCTGCGCATACTAACAGTTCTATGGGCTTATAGGACCATGTGCCTCCAAGGCTGGAATATGGAGTGAATGCTATAATCCCCATAGAGTATAAAATTCCTAGTTTGTGCATAGCAGTATCGGTCGATACGATGGTTTGCAGAACCTTGGAAGAAGGGGTCGTGCAGTTAAATGAAGCAGAACACTTGGGACCTGATGAAGGAATCTAACAAGGTGACCTTAGGCCCCAAGAACTTGTGAAAGAAAGGGTGTGATTAAGGGAGAAAAGTGCTATGGTAGAAGCAGAATTCAAGAACCTTGAGGACAAGATAAAGTAAGATTTTCTTGATAAGAATACCAAGGTGAGAAAACAGGATGTGCATGATTCCCTTGACGAATTTGGGGACTACCATCGAGAGTTGATTAGCTTGATGCCTTGGATCAGATTGCATATTACTAAACAGATCAACCATGGTGGCGTGCTGCAGATGAGAAAGTGCGCAACATAGCTAGTAACAATAAAAGATGGGTATTTTCTGGGAAAAGTGATGGATGACTGGATAAAACCCTATATAGGTGGTGCGGCCACCTGAATAGCCATGGGAAGTATAGTCTTAGCACTTCAGGTAGTTGAAAGGAGGCATGGGACTATAAACTACTCTGCCTGGGAGCTGTGCTATGTTGGAGTTTCATGCAGGAGAAAAGTGTCACAAGGTCTACGACCGCGCAAGGGGGATTGTGCTGCCACGCAGGTTGAATGGAAAGTGACCATTGGAGTCACTATTCACGATGTGATTCTTGACTTGAGACAAAATGGAGCAGGTAGTAGGCATTTAAGACATGCTTTATGGGAAATATTTGGGAAACTTTGCTGCCAAGGGAGTATTAATGAACTGGAATTTGGGGGAATGGTCGAATTCAAATTCAAAAGGTTCTATAAATTACAAAGGGATACCTAGCAAAGAACACTTGGTCATTTGCAAATTGAGCTATTGTATGCCCCATGTATTCTAAGCTGAGATCTCTTTACCCTATGCTGAGTGTTGATTGAGCCCCTGACTATGGGGGATACCCTTGAAGGCACTGGGAATGTGGTGGAAATCCCTAAATCACCACGCACGGCGAGGCCGAATAAAGACAAGCACCCAATGATTCCTATACGTGTGTCCCCTTGAAACCTGCTATGCACCAGGTTTACGATGGAGGAGAAAGGGAAATAAGTTAACTTGGAAACTGGCGAGGAGGAGGAAGACCTGGAGGACTTTATAATTGAAGAAGAAGAGGATGAAAGCATGGAGGAATAAACTAAGCCTGCACACCCTCAACAAAGCTTCCCACCTATATCCCCCCATGGAAGGGGAAGGCAAAAGTGCCCAAGGTTCTCGATGAGAGTAAGAGCTCTCTCTAGACTCTGCTCCTCTCAGACAACATCATCTTTGAGGGCATGCACCTAGGGCAGGTACCTAAGTTGAAGTTTGAAGATTGGGATCTCGCTAACCACGAGAAATTCCCTCATCTAGCAACCACACAGCTCATGAAGCCCAAGAAGAACACTAGGGTAGGGGTTATCAAATTAGAGTCACAAAAGTGGTTTCGCAGAGTAGAAAAGGCAGGGTTATTAAACCTGCTCGTGGTACTGCATTTTCACCGCGCACCAATAACAATGTTCGTCATCAGGTAGCTACTCTACCTGGTGCATAGTGGGTGTTTGTGGTTGGAGGAGCCCATCGCCATCATGGACCACTTAATTCATTACATTACCCGGCTTCCATGCAAAGGAGAGGACCCTGCAAACATCTCATAGGGGAAGAGAAGCGATTTGGCCATAGCGGAGGCTATGAAGAAGAAATACAAGTTGGAGAAGAAGAAACGGGGCTACACGATCTCTAGTATCAACAACAAAGCAGTCAGGGTGGCGACTCAGATACTGGCAGGAAAGGTCATGCGGAAGTGCTGCAAAAAGGAGGTACCCGCGTCGGTGGTGGCACTTGTTGAGCAGTGCGCGAAGGGGGTCTAATTCAATTGGTCTGAGTTCTTATGTAAAGAGTTCGTAGAAAATTGCTGCGAGGCCGAGGAACAAGGAAAAGAGTTCCACTATGCATGGCTTCTGTTGTCCATAGAGCTCATGGCAGGCGAATTTCTAGAGGACAGTTAGTTCCCCATAATTGATAGGGATCTGCCGGAGGCCATGAAGTACACTTTTCTATGGGCCAAAAAAGACACGAACCAGATCCACTATAGTAATATATTCTGGGTGTTCATGGAAATGAATCAAAATGGGGATTAGCCACAAGCCGAGGTTATCACCCACTGTCTACAATAGCTTGCAAAGTTTTGCAGAATTTAAAGTGGACCTCCATAGCATATATATTAGAGCACGCAAGGACCCAACCAAGAAATGGAGCGAGCTACTCTTCGTAGCCACAGATGATGTAATTTTTGATGTACTAGAGGCATGGTTGTGGGAGTGATATGCCCAAGACATCACGGTAGTAGAGAAGTCTGCAGTGTAGAAGAAGAAATAGGAGGCCAAACAGCGCATGGCACAGTTGGCATAAAAGAGAATACAAGAAGCAGTGGTAGCAAAAGTGTAGGAGGCACAGGATGTTGTGTAGACAACAACAGAACAGGCCATAGTAGCAGTAGCAGTAGCACAGGAGACAGTTGAAAAGGCACAATAGGGCCAGAATTCACCTTCGTATGGGCAACAAAAAGAGATGGAGACAAAGGAAGAAGAGGGCAGCGCAGACCCACAAACAATGTCAACATTACTGAAGTGCCAATGCCTGAGTGAGGAGACAGGGCTATGCAAGAAGGTGAAAGCCTCCAAGCTTTCAAACGACCCAATCACCCTTACTAAGGGTGACCTAAATGATATAGGAGAAATATTGCGCGGCGTCACCATAAAGGCCCTCTAGAATTTCGCTGAGGAGAATCAGGTCATGTTGGGGACCCTTAGAGCACAGATTCAAGATTTTCATGTCCAGACTCCTCAGGCTAGTACCCTATCAACCAGCCTCGTAATAGGCATAGCTGCAGCAAAGAGAATGTTACGCACTCAATCATCCAACACCATAGTGATGCCAGAGGGGGCACTAGTTACAATAAATGAGGTCGACAGGCCTACAGTTATGCGCTAAAAGGGATGGGTATCAACATGGTTTCACTCTTGCAGGAGACGCTATATGTTCTATAGGATGGGATCACTACAAAACTATTGGCTAGGGAGAGCCACACACTGCAGGTGTTGAGAAAGCAAAAGATCAACATGGATCAGTTGAGTTTGCAATGTGACAAAGTGGTGTCACTGAACAGGCAGATGGTATAGGTACTCGAAGAAGCCTGTCAAATGGTCCTTGAGCTAGCCATCCCAGAGGACACACCAGTAGAGGCGTGCATCCACAGGATAACAGCAGGGGTGCCTGAGGCATGAGAAGAAATGACTAAGGTTCAACTGGTTCTGAACCTTCAAATAGTAGAGCTGCAATTGAAGGCGCAGCCATCCACCCGTCCAGAGGTAAGAGAAGAACATGCCAGCTCTATTACATCAGGGATGGAAGAGACCAACAGTGAAGTAAGAGGCTACACCAGAATGTTGGAGGAGTCATTTGAGGTCCTCACTAATCTACAAGAGGACCCTAACATCTAGCACTTAGAGATAGAGGCACGTGAGCTCCAGCAACAGTATGACAACATTAAAGGGACCACGCAGATAGTGGCCCTCACACAGAGGCTCGCACGAGTGCAACAGGCCAAAGCGTTGAAAGAGTAGGTCGTCGCAACACAACACAAAGAAGAAGTATTGAAGGCATGTGATCAGCCTTGGATCGACGAGGCCTTCGTCATTATAATAGCAATTGAAGGCAAGCTTGCGCAAATGCAGGGTGCAAAGGAACAAATCTAGGGAATCAATTCCAACACCACGGTCTCGGAACAACGGGTACAGGTGATTCAACATGCAGACTCTCAGTGCGATGTCGACCTTGTAGTGGTTCAAGCAAAGTTGGAGGGAATCTGTGTGAAGATCTCCACACTGATAGAGTGACTCAAGGGTGAGTCACGATGTTTGTGTCGAGGGCCCATTGGGTGTGGAATCCTCCCAAAGCATGTTTTAGGATTTAAAGCCCAAGTTTTGACCAAGTCTATTATAAAGACTCCACGATTTGTGGGCGTGGAGCACAAAGTCATAATAGAGTCATAGGGTTTTCCGCCCTTGGTTTTGTAATGTAATGTCTGTTTGAAAGATCTACCCATGATCCGTGCACCATGGGATTGTATAAATAAAGTGAGGCTCTAAGTGTAGAAAACAATTAAGCAAATAGAATAGATGCATGATAATTCTAAGGGATTGAGTGGAAGTGTAAGTTGTGTCTTTGGGGCGTAGAGTAGGAGAAGGCTCTCCAGCTAAGTGCCCAGAGGCCTAGTAGTCCACACATGAGTGCGCAGACCCCTGCAGCAGAGTGCACAAGGCATGTCATGTTTGTAACCATTGGAAGCAAAACTAAAGAGAACTTATATCATATTTCTGTGTATCTTTTACTGTTTTATGTATTATTGGGTATGAATTGTGAGTTTATTGTTTACATTTTGCGCGGACTCATATGAATGTGCTGTATAAATAAATATAACATAAGGCATCCATTTAAGTGAAGATAATTAAACAGTGTAAGAAGATAAGTAAGATCTCGAGTGTGACTTAGGGAAATAGTGCAGAGCACTGCTTCAGTAGTGTAGAAGCCCCACAATCCCTAGTTAGGGTTGCGCGAAGGTGAATATATCAAGGCGTGAAGGATAGGGAAGTGCGCGAAGTAACCTTTGTGCAGGGACTAACAGTTGCACTGAATCAACCTCTCTGACATCTCAAGGGTGTGAAAACATGGTTCCAGCACCCCCCATACTACTTCAGGTGATACCTCAGTCCGTGCTCCACGGAATGTTGTCAAAAGGGCCAGTAGTACAGGGATTTGTGTGGCTAATTAACTCTGAACCTAGTTCAGGCCCCAATAGGCCAACACTCCAAGAGTTGTTCCGCTACAGGAACTCTTAGCCAAAAATGACTCATATCTTATCAGTATGACATAAACTCATGCATGATGATAATGAGCATCCCGCCAACATGGCATAAAAGAGATCTCAATGCAAACATACATGGCGCCACATGAGTATCCCATAAATGTAATAACAAAGGGATCTTAGACAAAACATGATGAATCATGACAACAAGTACATCCCATAAATGATTCTGTGTCACATCAAGTTGGAAGCATGAAACAAGTAAGAAACAAGATCCCACATCAAACATCAAACAAGGATCTATGTAGCACAATGCATAGCAAAAAGAAGTACACAATCACACTGCATATACCTCACATCCAAGGGCCATCTGAAGAAAAGGATGTCAAGCTACTCAAGTTGTTTGTACCATCGATCTCACGGTGTCGAATCTCATGGAAATGGTTGCTCACACATGAATGTTGACACCTACACTCCACTTAGAAAAGTGACTGAAAAATGAAATGATAAAATGGAAAATTTGAATGCCCCATCAAGTTTGTGGTGTCAAAAAGTGTAAAATCAACTGTCAAATTTCTAAATTCTGAGAAAGTGGAAATCTGGGGCTTAAGGAATCTTTTAGATTCCCCTTAGATTCCTCAAAGATTCCCTCCTCTGATTCATCTGCAAATTGGATACTCAGATCATGAAACTGACTATGCCATCAGGTTCATGTCGCTGAGAGGTGTAAGATCGACATAAAGTTTGTCCAATTTGGACACTGCAAAAATTTCACCCTCTTGAAAATTTCGCCCAATCATGGTTTCGCCTACCTCTTCTCTCGGCTCATGGTTCCACCTCCAATAAATTAATTAAAAAATCTGTGTCTTGATTTCTATGCATGCTCTTGGTCCTCCATCTACCAAATGCACTGACAAAATGAGTTTATTTATAAAATTTTGGCTGGAGTGTATAATGAAATGGCGATTGGCCCAATGGTAAGATTTTGAATTATATTGATGAGGTCAGGTGGTCAAACCCTGACCCCTCCACATTTACACACCCTTAAGTTCTTAAAAAGTTGCATTAATGTGTTTTTTGGGGTCTGGTCCACATTGGGTGGACCGCCCCTTAACTCCTATGGATATGGAGTGTGGCGCGCTGTTTTGAATTGGGCAGTTGGTGCATTTAATGGTTTTGTTGTTTGGTTTGTTCGGCCACCCGTGGTGTGGTCGACCACATGGCTAGGCGGGTTGAATCCCCATAGTCCCATTGTTATATGGCATAGTTTAAAGGGTGGGGGCATGGGCCGGGTCCATCAAAGGTGGCCCTCCCATAGCCCATATATAATATATGCGATAGTTGGTTGGAGGACTCGGTGAGGTAATGGCTGCCAAGCCACATTTAAACTTAATGTTGTGATGTGGTTGTGGTTGTGGGAGGGTTGGTAGGGGTCACGGCCCATCGGCCCATACAAATTTCGATTTTAATGTAATATGGTTTGGGGTGGTGGGGGTGGTGGCCCGCCACCTCACCTATATATTATTCTTTTATTTTTTTATATAATAGGCCATTTTTTTAATTTTGTCTAACATAAGGGTTATTAGACAAATTAAAGAGGCAACAATTTCACCTACTTTTGGGAGCTAGGTTTCATGCCTCGGGGTCAGTCAAATTGTAGGACACTTAAACCTTGCCCACAACCCAACTTTGACTAGAACTTTGACTGGATTTTTCTCCCTCATACGAGCTCGGATTGATGAACTGTTCATATTGCCATGATGAGGATGACGAGATCTATGCTCTGGTCCTAGTTTGAAAGCATTTTGACCATTTCGATTTTTGAGCTTCCATAAGCCCTCTTTGTCCTGTATGTGTCCCTGGAGCCATCTGGATTAATTCTCCCCACTGAGGAGCTTTTGATCCTCCAAAAGCATGAAAAATAACTTATAAATTCTCTGTACCTTGTCTACATCACAAGCATCCTGAAAGGCCTCACTTCCATCTCCTTCACCTTTGTTCTTCGGAGCCTTAAGCGATGAGCCGACACCTGCAACCTCTGCAACCTATAGTACATTGTTTTGCAAATTACATGCTTAACTTACATAACCAACTAATGACCCAAGCATCCCACACTTTCCACGCGTTTATAACACATACTCGGTGGTCAATTTAACATCAGGATGGACACAATACCCTAGCTACGGAAACAAGGCCAACATATCATTATTGCTTCAGCAAGTGATGGAAAACACATCATCACTACAACACATGATTTACAAAAATAAGGCCAAACACTATTGTTTCCTTGACAAGTGATGGAAACATGACATCACTTTCACAATTTAACATGCAACTCAAAATAAGACCAAACATCATTGTTTCTTAACAAGTGATGGAAAACACATCATCACTTTTACATTTTAAAATGAAACAAATGATTTACAAAAGCACGACCATGAAACACTAACATATCTAGAAACCATTTTTCACTTATCAAGGTGAATGGGTCACCTCCTTGTGATGCATTCGCTAGCCAGACAATTGTTTCATCTGGTGCATGCATTGATGCCTTGACTTTAAGGCACTGCTCTGGATGGAGCACCCAACAAGTGGCTCTTTGATGGCCAGTTTTGTTGCAATGACTGCAATACATCCTCTTCCTCCATATCTTATTAACATGTTTCTTTATCTTCTGTTTAGAGGGTCCTTCATGCCTCATATTTTTTTGTGCTACTATTCTTTTCTAACACTTAGAAAATGTATGGTTATGTAATCCAGAAAAGGTACATGTTTTGCAATGGCATGTTTTATGCTTATCATTAACAACATGATTATAATCGAAATGAACATTCATATATCAAAACTGGTTATACCTTTCCCTTCCATCTCTGGTCTACATATGGCGATGAGAGTTTGTCTCAGCTCTTTCCCTGCTGTGGGTACTTCCATGGGATGATGGGGATGTGTTTCATCATTCTCTTTCCTTGATGATTTCAACGATGTCTCAGAAGAATCTGACACCTTCGATAAATCTCCCTTGGTGTATCTCAAGCCTGAAAATTGAGGTCTCTGCACAACCTCCAATGGTTGAGTTATGCCTTGGTTATTAACACCAAGTTCTTCTTGCTCCTTGTACCTCATCCTAGTAAGGAGCCTCATTTTTTTCCCTATAATTTGTATCTCCACATCTCCAACAGAAATCATACTATGTGAAGATGAAACCAAAAGGAAGTCAACATCTCTTACCTCCTCCTTTGATTTGGAAAGAACTGAAGAGGGATTTTCATCATCCATTGTTGGTGGTTCGCTAGCTATCTCAGCGCATTCCCTAACTTTCTTTTTGACATACCCAAGTCCTACCTAACAAGGTAATTCTTCTACCTTGATGGGGTTGACAATGCCCTGGCCATTACCGCCTAAGACTTTTCCTTCATACCCCATTTTATTCAACATTTTGGAGCCAATTCCTATGGTATGATTTTCAAAAAAAACGAAATCATCATCAGGAAACATACATGAAGATGGAGAACTAATTCTTACCTCACATGGGTCACGCTGCAACTTTTCCAAGGCCATGTCCTTAACTTGCAGCTGTCGTAGAAAAATTTGTTTTTCCTCTTTCTCTTCTTGTAGATGCATCTTCAATTCGATGTTCTCTATTTGAAGATTTTGGTGGTTTTGCTTCAGTTATTCCAGGGCTTCTTCCATGGCCTCCAACTAAAGTTGCGATCGCTCATTTTCCTCTATCTCTTTTTGTAGAGCTTCATACATTATTTCCACCCTTTTGGAAATTTTGAGCATGGTCTCGTACATCACATTTTCATCCTCTGTCATTGCGAGTTCCATTGCTCATGCTTGAAATTCACATCCACATAAAGATCGCTCTAATACCAAACTTGATCCAATTTGACTCAGCTCTTGGATTTAACCAAGATCTTTTACATTTGTGATGTGATTAGAATTTCATTTGAAATAGCATAATTGAACATACATGCATGTTGTAAAGAAGAAGGAACATGACAAGAATCAACAACATAAAAATATAAGACATTGATAACAGAGTTCATCTAGGAGGGACTACGTCTCCGGGCCCCATTGTCAAGATGGTGTAGGTCGTTGCATTAAGTGCTGTCAATAGTGATGATGTACATAGGTGTTGATGTTGCTATCATATAAAGGAAAATGCCCTCATGCAAGAGTAGCTCCAAGAGATGTTCTACTACAGGAACTCTAAGTCAAAAAGGACTCCTATCAGTATGACATAAACTCATGCATGATGATAATGAGCATCCCGCTAACATGGCATAAAAGGGATCTCAATGCAAACATACATGGCGACACATGAGTATCCCATCAACATAATGACAAAGGGATCTCAAACAAAACATGATGAATCATGACAACAAGTACATCCCACAAATGATTCCGTGTCACATCAAGTAGGAATCATGAAACAAGTAAGAAACAAGATCACATATCAAACATCAAATAGCGATCTATGCAGCACAATGCTTAGAAAAAAGAAGTACATGAACACACTTCATATACCTCACATCCAGGGGCCATCTAAAGAAAAGGATGTCAAGATGTTGAATTTGTTCGTACCATCGAACTCACGGCATCGAATCTCATGGAAATGGTTGCTCGCACATGAACACTAACACCTGCACTCCTCTTAGAAAAGTGGGAGAAAAATGAAATGAGCAAATGGAAAATCTAAATTCACCATCAGGTTTGTGGCATCGAAAAGCATAAAATCGACTGTCAAATTTCTGAATTCTGAGAAAGTGGAAATCTAGGGCTTAAGGAATCTTTTAGATTCCCCCTAGATTCCTCAAATATTCCCTCCTCCGAGTCATCCGCAAATTTGCTGCTTAGATCAGGAAACTTACTGCACCATCAGGTTCATGTTGTTGAGAGGTGTAAGATCGACATAAATTTTGTCCAATTTGGACAGTGCAAAAGTTTCACCCTCCTGAAAATTTCGCCCAATCATGGTTTTGCTTGCCTCTTCTCTGGGCACATGGTTCCACCTGCAATAAATTAATTAAAAATTCATGTCTCGATTTCCGTGCACACTCTTGATCCTCCATTTGACAGTCACACAAAAAAATGAGTTTATTTATAAAATTTCGAGCGGAGTTTATAATGAAATGGCCACTGGCCCAATGGTAATATTATGAATTATATTGAGGAGTTCGGGTGGTCAAACCCTGACCCCTCCACATTTGCACACCCTTAAGTTTTTGAAAACCGCATTAATGTGTTTTTCGAGGTTAGGTCTACATTGGGAGGCCTTCCCCTTAACTCTCGCGGATATGTTGTATGGCTCGCTTTTTTGAATTGGGCCGTTGGCGTGTTTAATGGTTTTGTTGTTTGGTTTGTTGGGCCGCCCGTGGTGCGGACCGGCCATGTGGCCGGGCGGGTTCAATCCCCGCCAGCCCATTGTTATATGGCATAGTTTAAAGGGTGGGGGCATGGGCCGGGTCCACTAGAGGTGGCTCGCCCACAACTCATATATAATATATGCAGTGGTTGGTTGGAGGGCTCAACGGGGTAATGGTCGTTGAGCCACATTTAAACTTGATGTTGTTATGTGGTTGCAGGAGGGCCGGCGGGAGTCATGGCCCATTGGCCCATAAAAATTTTGATTTTAATGTAATACGGTTTGGGGTGGTGAGGGTGGTGTCCCACACCTTATTTAATATATATATTATATATATATATTATATATATATATATATATATATATATATATATAATATATATAAGTTTATTTATAAAATTTCGAGCAGAGTTTATAATGAAATGGCCATTGGCCGAATGGTAAGATTCTGAATTATATTGAGGAGTTCGGGTGGTCAAACCCCGACCCCTTCGCATTTGCACACCCTTAAGTTTTTGAAAACCGCATTAATCTATTTTTGGGGGTCAGGTCTACATTGGGAGGCCTTCCCCTTAATTCTTGCAGATATGTTGTATGGCTCGCTTTTTTGAATTGGGTCATTGGTGTGTTTAATGGTTTTGTTGTTTGGTTTCCTGGGCCGCTCGTGGTGCAGGCCGACCACGTGGCCGGGCGAGTTCAATCCCCACCAGCCCATTGTTATATGGAATAGTTTAAAGGGTGGGGGCATGGGCCGGGTCCACTGGAGGTGTGGTTGGTTGGAGGGCTCAGTGAGGTAATGGTCACTGAGCCACATTTAAACTTAATGTTGTTATGTGGTTGCAGGAGGGCCGACGGGAGTCATGGCCCATTGGCCCATAAAAATTTTGATTTTAATGTAATATGGTTTGGCGTGGTGAGGGTGGTGGCCCGCCACCTTATATATATGTGTATGTATGTATGTATGTATGTATGTATGTATGTATATATATAT
>APFE030887327.1:2487-21214 GCA_000404065.3 Pinus taeda | reverse complement strand
AATATAAGGGTTATTAGACAAATTAAAGAGGCAACAATTTTGCCCACTTTCGGGATCTAGGTTTCATGCCCCGGGGTCGGTCAAATTTTAGGACACTTGAACCTGGCCCAGAGTCTAACTTTGACCAGAACTTTGACTGTCTCATTCTCCCTCATATGAGCTCGGATTGACGAACCGTTCGTACTGCCATGATCAAGACAACGAGATCTACACTCTGGTCCTTTTTTGAAAGCATTCTGATAATTTTGATTTTCAAGCTTCCATAAGCCCTCTTTGTCCAATGTGTGTCCCTAGAGCCACCTGGATTAGGCATAATATCTCACTTTAACTCATCTCATTAAACAAAATATAATCAAAACGTGTAATAAGTTATGATAAGAGTTGGTTTGACTGTGTTAGGAGGTGAATTAAGGCCCATATAATTACCCAATGATGAGCCTCATCATCACTCCCTACTAAAAGCGTTTCTCATGCTCTAAGAAACTCAATCAATATCCATGTATTTCATAGCTCTAGTGGCCTCCCTGACATCCCATGCCACTGCTGTGGTTTCCTCTTCTTGTGCATAGAAACCTGCCTTCTTTTCTACCTCCTCCCACTGCCTCCTTTCTTCTTCTTCCTTCCTTCCTTCTAGCATCCCTAAGAGCAGTGGTTGACTGAGTCTCAAGCCAATCCAATTGACTTTGAGCCTTTGGATAGATTTCTTGTACATCGTTGTCCTGTTCAATGCTTCTCTCATTCTTTGATGAGAGTGGTATTCTCTTATCTTTAAATTGTATGGAAATGTGTTCCAACTCCTTAGGAAAGCTTGCATGTTGTCATCCCCTAACACCCTAAACATGTCCTGAAAATATGAAATTGCTTGCTCTTGGGAAACAAGATACCTGAGTGCAAGTTGAAGATCATTCGCAATTAGATTATGTGTAGTGATGAGGGTCATTGGATTGGACTGGTCAGCTCTAATCATAAGAGGCTTTGTTTGTTCTTTTGCCAATATTTTCTTCATTTCTACAGCCCTTGCTTCCTCATGGTTCATCCATGATGCCAAATCCATCAACTGTAAATCTCCTAGCTTGGCATTTGGGTCCCATACATTCATGTTTGTTAAGGCCATATTATAAAAATAAAACTTATACATCTTGGCGCTATCTTCCAAAGTACTTTGATCACAAAGATCAATGAACTATCTATAATACTGAAATGGCATAATGCCTCTCTTCGCTAGGGTCTTGATTTGGAACTGTAGCCATTCTTTCTTAAGGTATAGGGCATAGGATTTAGTTGGCATCCTACACTAGATTGCTTCCAAAGAGAGATTGGCCATGCATTCCAATTGATTCTCTCTTTCTTGTAACTGTCCTTTCAATCATGCATTTTTTATCTCTATCTGATTTTTCATTATGGCCTTTTTGTCTCTCAAGCTACTCAGTTATCTACCCATCTCCCTTAGATTATCCTCCATGTGACCAATGTCCTCCACCCCTTTTGACTTGGTAATCTGCATCCATCTATGAGTTTTGTCTCTCTCCTTCTCAAGCTCAAAGAATAATGGAATAGAATTTTTTGTGGAATGAGCCTTCCCCTTTCAATAAATCTGTAGTAGGAGTCAAAGTTGGGTTGTGGGCTAGGTTCCCTTAGCTCTGGGTCCTCTTCATTAGTTTCTTGCTGTAGGCTTCCCCCCTTATCCGATTTTTGAGTCTCCTGTATGTTTAGTAGAGTCTCCCGTAGGATTGCTTCTGCTTCCTGTAGGTCCTGTTGTGTATCATGTAGGATTTCTTTTCCTTTGGATGAGGTGGATCTAGTTACATGCCTTCTCACATAGGTGATATGAGACTTAGGAGGAGGCATTTTCTCCTTCTGTTTAGGTGAGTCCTCAATTACAATGAGAGTTTTGGTTGGAGTTTGGTGTTTCCTCTACCTTCTCCTTGTGCTTTTCCTTGTTTTGAAATATAAGGGGGTCTGCCTTTGTCTTTTTCCCTTTTTTTTATAGGGTGCTAAGAGAAGTGAAGGCAGCTGCTTCTTCTCTCTCTATGGGTTTTGGAGACACCCTAGGTGACTCCTCCTTGTCTTCTACCCCCTCTTTTCCATTACCCTTTTCCTCTATGTTTTTCCCCTCTTCTCCTCCTTCTAGATCCTCGTCTTTTTTATTAGTCTCCTCGTTGACATATTCCTATGTTTCCTCACCACCTTCCTTCTCTTTCTTCTCTTCTTCCTCCTCATCTATCTCATCTACATCCCTCTCTGTTTCTTCTCCTTCTGTTTTAGTTTCTTCCTCATCTTTTTCACTAACAGTAGGACTAGTATCATATGTGAGGGCTTTGATATCTTCCTCTATCTGCATGTATCTGAATATTTCCCATTGGAGAGGAATTCTAAGGTCATGGAGGGCATCTTCTATTATGATTCTTGTTAACCCATGGTGGGCTAACTATTGGTGGTTTCCCTCCTGCACCTTTACGCTTGTATTTATCAGTGATTTCACAAAGGAAGTATGGTATGTTGAGCCCGTGGTGAGGAGGTGTTTCTGCTCCAAACCCCAATTCTTCAAGACGTCTAAAGTGATATCCATAAACCACACTATAACGACCTTCACATGATATGTATTTGATAAGGTGGTAGTTCACGTCATTCTAGGGGTATGGTAGGCTTGCTCTCCTTACTCCATTCTTGTCCTCAATGGGTTCTTCTCCCTCTAAAAAGAACTTCTTCTTGGCAATCTTGCTATCTCCCTTGTCTTCCTTTTTCCAAGGCACTCCTTGGGGAAGTGCGGTAATTATGCTTATGAATTTATGGGTGAGATTTATGGAGAGGCCTCTGACCATAACAGTGGCATGTGCTCTGGTCATTGGAATGAGCGAGAGATCCAAATGACAGGCCACTTCATCATCATACCCTCTTAGTTTTTCAAAATAACCTATCCAATTATGCCTTGTGAAGACTTCTAACACCTGAGGGTGTTGGTGGATTCTCATAGTGTTAATGGACTCCTTTCTATTAAATCCCCCTGTCATTTTGGTCGGTGAATTTTGAGGAGCTCAGATGGTTGATACAATTTTTAAATGCATAAGTAAATAACTTAAAGATCTATGGAGACAATTTTCTTACAAAGCTGCCAAATTCACTCAACACTAGGGGATTTTCTGTTCAATTCTCTTTGAAAAAGGGAAGTAATTATAGAGCCTACCTCCTCATAGTGTTTTTTGTAGCCAACCCCCATGTTTTCCCCTCCTAAACTCCTCTAAGCCATTCTTCTAGGTTGTTGTCTGTATCATGTAGGATTCCTGTGCGATCCTGTAGGATTTCCTGTGTAATCTTATAGGAAGTCCTTTGTAGGAGAAAAATGGAATTTTCCTCTTCTGTAGGTTTCTTTGGTATGAGAATGACTTTGCTAGAGTGAGCCTCGAGGAAACGAATGCATGAGTGCATGGGGATCAACGAGTATTTCTCTTATGGACGAGTTATGTGAGGTGGTGTGCTAGGAGTCGAGGTATATTTTCTAGTTTTGGAACGTTGGTCCCCACTACCACCTCATCATTCCCCTATCCTCGTAATCAACTCTCAGTCCATGCCTCCATAGACTTAACTGCTTTTGTCCTTCTCTTCTCTTTTTTTGACTTAATTGCTGCCATGTGTGGGAGGACCAACTGTTTTGTCTTCATCGACTAAACAAAGGTAGCAAAGTTAACATGACACCTTTCACTTATAAACCAACTTTCTCGTAATCTTTACATCTTTTTATTGCATTATGAAAATGAGAGAGTGAGCAAGATACTTACCTATGGTGCTAATACCTTGATGCAGTTGTTGAAGACTGGAGGTGCTTGCTGTGTGTTGGTTGCATGCTATTTTTTCCTTCCTTTTTTATTGATCTCTGATGATTCCTTTGATGTGAAGGTACCTAGTGTTGAAGATGATGGTTCTGCTGCTTCTGTGAAGCTCCTTCTACCCTTGGATCTTCATGATGGACTCTTGCTGCTACTCATGAGTTTTATTTTGTGGGATAGGCCACTACATGATTTCCTATAGGATGTCCTGTAGCTGCTTCCCCCTCAGAATTTCTAATCATTTCTTCTGTTGGGATATTGAGGATGATGACGTGGATTGAGAGGAAGAATAGGAGTGTTGAGAATGAGAAATACTCAGGTGTTGCTCCCTTTTTCTCAATGTTTCATTTTTTCTTTTTTTTTTCTCTTGAAGACTGAAAAATATATTTTTGAAACTGTTTTTTTTTATATATATATAATATATATGTATATATATTTATATATATTTTTTTTGTTTATGGTGAATGCAGGGGTGATGAAAGTGGAGATAGGTATGGTAATGAAGTGGTGATGTAGAGATGTAATGTTTTTGACATGGCAGGTCATTTTCTCGCCCTAGGGTCAATTTCTGTAGAATTCCCAAGCCACTGTAATTCCTACAGGATCATCATGTAGGTTTTCAGGGGATCCTATAGAAAACATAGTCCGCTTGTAAATTGAAGCAAAGGAGTGAAAAAATGAAAGAAATGGTGGAGTGATGAATGATGATGAGTGGAAAAATAAAAATGTGAGTAAAATATGTCCCTTTTTATCCTCCTTTGTTCTTTGATCATCCTCCTGCTGACCTGCAAATAGGAATTTTCATGATTTTCTTTTTTTCATTTTTTTTTTAAACAACTAGTCAGCCTCTAAGAGGTTTTCATCCTAACTATTTTCCCTAAGCGCCCCAAGAGAGGTTTTCACCCAAAAATATTTTCATTTTCTCCTTTTTGTTTTTTCTGACACTATTGGGTTGCCCCAAGAGGTTTTCAACTCACTAGTGGACTCAGACGCCTCATGGAGATTTTCACATGAGTCCTTATTTTTATTTTTTCTTAGTGATTTGATGAGGTAGGAGCTGAAACTTGCTCCACCACCATCATTGTTTTATTGATACCATCAATGGCCTCTTGTAAACTTTCAGTCTATGCCCATTAAC
Source organism: Pinus taeda (assembly GCA_000404065.3). Lineage (NCBI taxonomy): Eukaryota > Viridiplantae > Streptophyta > Pinopsida > Pinales > Pinaceae > Pinus > Pinus taeda. Next base: position 16,252 of record APFE030887327.1, on the reverse strand, counting down.
AATCAAAGGAATGGCCTCTGCATCTATGGTTTTGATCTACACTGAACCATTATCATGACATATTTCTATAACATAAGGTGTTAGCCATATTTTCCTTAACTTTCCCTTAAAGTCTTTATATCTGGAATCATATAACAAGGCCCATTCACCTTCTTGAAATTTATTATCATTAATGTTCTTATCGTCCGAGATGTTCCTCTAAAGATGAGTTACCTCTGTTTGTAGAAGGGCATGCATTCTAAACTCATCTAAACCATTTAACTAAAGCAATCTCTCTTTTTACGCACTCCTGAGATCTAGATCTAATTGGGCTACCATCCTTAGTGTGTTATACTCAAACTCAATGGATAGTAGGGCCTTTTTCCCATAGACCAGCTCATAGGGTGTGAATCCAATGGTGGTCTTCCAAGTGGTATTATAGGCCCAGGTGGCCTCAACTAGTCTATTTACCCAATATTTCCTACTGATGCTAACCAATTTGGTCAAGATGCTCTCCAATGCTCGGTTGGTCACATCCACTTGCCCATCAGCTTGTGTGTGATAGGGAGTGAAGTTCCTATTCCTGATCTTGTGCTGGCTGAGTAAGTCATCAATCATGTTGGAGGCAAACTGATTTCCTTGATCAGTGACCAGTTCTCTAGGGTACCCAAACTTGTAAAATACATTATCCCTCAAGAACTCAGCCACCTCCTCCTCTATTGCTTCCTTAATTTCCTTGGTTTCATCCCACTTAGTCAAATAGTCAGTGCACCCAATGATGTACCACTTTTGCTTGGAAGGAGGGTCGATAGGTCCAATGAAGTCCATGCCCCACTTGTAAAATGGCTCAAAAGTCACTTGAGGTTGTAGAGCCATTTCATCTCTTGGGGTAGGCTTTCTCATCCTTTGGCACCAATCACACTAACTAGTATGTCTTTTCACATCCTGATGAAGAGTGGGCCAGTAATAGCCTTCTTGTAACACTTTGAATGTTGTCCTCTTTGCTGCAAAGTGACCTGCAAAAGGCCCATCATGATAGGTCAGAAGAATGTCAAAGCCTCCCTCCTCCCTGACACACCTTCTCAAGATTTGATCTAGACCAAGTTTGAAGAGGTTGCTCCCAATCTAGGTGAAGGGGGCACTCTTCCTCACAATCTTGCTTTTCTCCTTGGAGGACAAGTTCGGTGGGAACTGTGCAGATACCAAATAGTTTTCTATGTCAGCAAACCATGGAGAGAGAAATGAAATGTCAAACAAGTGATTATCTGGTAACTGGTCATCAACCATTCCCTCCTCACCTATAGGAAAAGTTAACTTGGACAAAAGGTCTGCAACAACATTTTCCTTACCAGGCTTATCAATAATAGTTAGATCAAACTCTCGTAATAAAAGTAACCATCTTATAGTACAAGCATTCACATCAGGTTTAATCATTAAATATTTGATTGTAGCATGGTCAGTATGGACAAATGTTTGATAGCCTATAGTATAATGCCTAATTTTTTCAATGAATGCACAACAGCCAGGAGCTCCTTTTCGGTCACTATGTAGTTCAGTTTAGCCTTTGACAGATTCTTATTAATAAAGTAACCGTCATAAGACATTTTTTTATCTATCTAACCGAGGGTTGCTCCTATGGCTTTGTGTGAGGCATAAGCATGAATGTGAAAAAGAAGGGCCCAATTTGGGCCTCAGAGAATTAATTCAGTGGTTAACTTGTTCTTTAGGATGACTAAGACCTCTTGAAAACTTTTTGACCATATAAAATCAAAGTATGTTTCCAACAACCCAAAAAAAGGAGAGGCCAACTTGCTGAAGTCCTTTATGAACCTTCAATAGTATCTAGCGAATTCTAGGAAACTTCTGACATCTCTCTACTTTTGAGGAGGTGGGACCCTTTGGATGAGAGCTATTTTGTTTTGGTTCACTTGTAGTCATTTTTGAGATATTGAATGACCTATCAAAGTACCTGCAATCATCAAGAATTCACATTTCTCGAGACCGAGAGACAAGTTCATCTCAATGCATTTGTGTGGCACCTTACCTATGTTGGACAAAGCCTCCTCGAAATCACCCCCATAAGGTGTGAAATCATCCATATAGATTTCTACCGCATCATGGACCAGCTCAACAAAGATACTTAGGACTACTCTCTGAAAAGTTGCAGGAGCATTGCATAGGCCAAAAGGAAGGACCCTGTAGGCAAAAGTACCCCAAGGAAAAATGAATTTGGTTTTATCCTTGTCTTCCAGGCTAATTTGTATTTTATTGTACCTACTGAATCCATCTAGGAAAGCGAAAAACTTTTTCCCTGCCAGGCCATCTAGCACTTGGTTGATGAAAGGAAGAGGGAAATGGTCCTTCTTTGTGGCTTTGTTCAATTCCTTATAATCGACACAAATCCTCCACTTACCATTTTTTGGGGAACTAACACCAAAGGAGAGACCCACTCACTGTCGAAGATAGGATAAATAAATCATGCATCTAGTAATTTTTGCAGTTCTTCTTTGACTATATCTTTAAGACTTGGATTCATCCTCCTTTGGGGTTCTCAGACCATCTTCCAACTTTTATTGATATAAATCTGCTAAGTACACACTGAGGGGTGTACTCCATTCATTTCTTTGTAACTCCAAGCGAAGGCATCTAGATGTTCCTTTAGCATGTTGCACAACTTATCCTCTTGGAGAACAGAAAGAGATGGATTGATTTTCAAGGTTCTCTCAGGACCGAATTCTATGGTTTTGACATGGAGAGGGTTGGAATCGGCCAAGTATAGATCAATTGTATGGTTTTTCTAGGCTTCCTTTACTAGTTCTTCGAGGGAAAATGTACTGGGAGTTGGACTTTGGACTAGGTGTTCAATCAAATCATCTTCATCATGTTTTCATCCTCCCATGGTTGCTTCTAAGGTATACAATTGGGCAGTATAAATTTCATCTTCTTCCTCCTCTTCTAGCCATAAAGGTAAATCATGTTCTATATATGGCTAAGCAAGAGGGTATAGGACTAAATTCTTAGACATATGATCATTCTTAATGGTCATATTCCTAGCTCTGCAGCTGATGTAAGCATTGACAATGGCCAACCAGGGCTTCCCAAGGATGAGAGGGTAACCAATAAGCTTAGCCTTAGGCTGGAGAACTAGGAAATCTGTAGGGTACTCCCAAGAGTCAACGGAGACCATCACTTCCTCCACAATCCCCTTAGGGGTCACTATGGAGCAGTCTGCAAGTTGTAGGACTATTGTGGTCTTTCTCAATGAACCTTAGAGGTTGAGCTTGAGCATGATGTCCTTGGTCATCACATTAATGGCAGCCCCAAGATTAGTAAAAGTGTTTGGGAAAATGGTGCGATTGATGTGCACATCTACTATAGCACTTCTAGGGTCCAAATACTTTGGAAAAATTACCTTCCCTAGCATTAAGTCGGATAGTTTTCCAATGAAATTAATGGTAGGGGCATCTCTTTTTCACCTCCATGGATGCTTGAATCACTTCTCCTTAATTAAATTGTTGTAAATAGGTACATCCTTGATGGCTTGGAGAAGTGAAATATTGACACATAAGTTTTTCAATTCTCCCAAAAGTTCAGCTTCTTCTGGGTAGGCTGGAGTGGTTGAGTTAATCTCTCAAAAAAGTGATGCAGGAGTAGCCAGCTCAGCAATTTCATTCTATTCTAGTTAACTTAAGGGTTCTTGTGTTTTCAAGGAAGTTGGATTCCTATGTATCAAATTAATGTAATTATTAATGTTTTGAGTGATTTGGAATATGAATTAATTAATTGTTGGGAGGATTTTGTAAACGTTCTCAAATGTTTGAGAACGTGAGAAAATTAGGACAGCTGAGAGTTCATAGGGATTGATAAAGATTAGATTAGGAATTAGTTGATGATTTTGTGGATTAGAGACGATCCTTAGAGATAAAGAAGACATTTTAGGATTTTTTGAGAAGGTTATGGATCTAAACCAGGAAATGGGATACAAAACCTTTTGTATAAATGTAAGCCTAAAAGGCATAGAGATAATTAGTTAGTTAGAGAGTTAGCGAGTTAGGGAATTAGAGTTCAGAGATTAGATAGGGTTTGACTGTAAGCCTATGAGCAAGAAACGAAAAGGCCATTGATATTGAAGATCATGCCAAAATGAATTCTTTTTGTAAATATTTGCTTATTAATACAGATAACTCAATTACTAAGTTTGTGTGGTGTGACTTGAGTGATTCATTGTAAATTGTAAAAGAATTAGGTTATTTACACATAGTCTGTGTATGCAGGTGGAGTTCGAGCAGAACGCAGAGAAGAACAGGAAAAACCTAGCACAGAAAAGTATTACAATGGTCAGATTGTAGTGAAATCAATTGAAGAATCAAGCTGAATCTCAGGAGAAACAATGGTTAAAGAGTGTGTAGAAGTAAGCCGAGGAGGAAATCATGTACAGAACATCCAAGAGAAAGGAGCAAAGTGACAAATACAAAGAGTTCGAGATTGGGATTAGTACAATTGAAAACTATAAGGGGAGAACAAATAACCAGATAGAGAATCCAAGAGGACTATTACACAGTGAAGATAATATGCAAAAAAATGTAGTAGCAAAGTACAGTCATTGGATCAGTCAAATCAATGGATGAGATTGAGGGAGATAAATGGCTAAGATTAAGTTGTGCAAAATAAAGTCAAGAAAATGAAGAGATCAGATTCAGCCACATGTTAATGGATGTAGAGTAGTATTCGGAAGTAGTAAGTAGTATCTCACACGCTTAAAAAATGGTAAATGGTATTCTACCATTTCACGCGATTAACCTGAGGGGTTGACATGTAGCACATGATGGAAAGGAAAATCTACTTATCTCGCGTGCTCTCGATTTGATATTGATCGTGCATGTAATCACACAATATGGCATGATCACCATTATATTGAGACAAGAGAATTAACGGTGGAGGTTTGAAGTGCAGGGTGGGAATCAGTAAATGTGAAAAGTCATGTGAATCGGTAAAATGGTAAGTTAATGAAGGGTTAAATGGTTTATGTGCAATTTCTATTATAGAAGAGTTAAAATAGAAATAGAGCAGAATAAATATATTATGGTTAGCGTTGGGTTAAACTGAAACCAAGGTTAAAGGTTTATAAACGTTCAGACATGGATAGTTAAATCAAATGCTTCTGCATAGAGATTATTGAAGGAGTATTAAACCTTGATTTAGGAGAATTTTCCTTAAGTATGAGATTAAATCCCTTGGAAATGTATATGACATGCATTTTATATGCAAATTGTGGGTATGTGTGGCATAGGATGCATCATTTCGTATCAGAGCTAACGCTCTTTGAAATTGAGTAACAAACACAAATTATTTTCCTCATTTGGATAGAGATTGATAGTTCCAACAATGAATTAAGTGAGTTGGAGAAAGGATGATCATAGTAAAGCAGGTTTTATCCAATAGAAGGAAGACAAGCATGATGAAGATTGATCACAGGTGGTAGGCTGTGACAACAAAGGAATATTGCTTTCTACATGTAAGGGAACTTTTCAGGAAGTTTGAAGTGATCTTTATATTTTATTTACATAGATTGCATGAGGAAGAGATGACTTGTTATGTTTGCAGGGTATTGTATTGTTGAAATTCAAACCATTAAGGCAGAATTATGAACTGTGTTGCTGGTGAAATAGATTCTTAAAAAGAAAATAAAGTTTTGTGTAAATTCTAATTTGTTGAGGTTCAAATTTAGAGAATTGTTCAAAGAGAAGGGCGCATTTTGATCATTCTATAAATGAGATCCAAATTGATGTGGATTGAAGTCTTGTTTGAGATATGGAGAAGCTATATTCATGATTGTTTGTTGTGGTAGTATTTGTATGTTGAAAGAATGCACAGTGGAAGCATGGAAACCAAAAACATAACTACATAATCAAATTCACAGGAATGGTAAATACCAACAAATAAGGAGATCCTAAAGACAGGTGATTTTGGGAAGAAGGAATGCATAAGTTTTGATTAATTAATGATATTTTGCAGATTGAAACACATCAAGGGGGTGAAAAAGTTGCATGTTTGCAGGAGACAGCCATATGAGACATAAATTGATTACAAAGGTATCAAAGTTTGCAGCAGTTGAATGAATGGAAACGTTTGGCAAAAGACTACAGTAATAAAACTGTAGGAAGAACTCTTGGAAGTTCTCAGAGATTGTAGCAGAACCTTATTCCAGTTGAGGCTCGATAGAGATAGGGCTAGCGGAGTTGTTAAGAGAAGTTAGTGTAGAAACTAGAGAGAAAGAAAGAGTGATCAATACAAGTTGTTAGGAAAAGAGGACTTGGAAAATGAACAGAGGAGAAGCTCGGTGAGAAGATAAACTCAGAAGGAAGTTGATTGGTTGCAGGTGTAGAAGCTCACAAGGAAGAGAAGGTGGCTATGGAAAGTCATATGGAAGGTTCAAAAGAAGTCTACAAGATGAAGGAAGAGGGTGGATGAGTCAAGAGGAGCTTGACAAGGAGATGGTTCCAGAGGTAGAGAACCATAGATCAAGTTTAAGGAGAAAATCTTGATGAAGGGCAAGTACATAGACTTGTTAAAGGTGCAGTTCACAAGTGAACAAATAAAAGTTCACAGAACAAGAAAGGATGACTATTGAAGGTCATTGTAGAAGAGAGAAAGCTGCGATAATTTCCATCTTGAGTTGTTGATGGAGATGTTGCAGATGAATAAGGAAGACCAAAGGCATGGATGGATTATGAAAGTGAGAGTCAAATGGCATAGATTGCAAGTAAAATGGGAGCAAAGAGTGAATGCTCAATTACAGGAAGAGTTACTCATATTAAATGAGTATGTATGTGAACTCGAATATGGTCCATCACTTTTTGAAAGTAATGAAGAGACAAAGGGGGAATCTACAGAGGAGCTGAATCATATGAAGGATTCAGAGCAGCAAGGAGATATGATGACTGAAGCATCAAGTGAGACCACGAGGTCTTATGCTTTTAAAACTGATAATTGTGTATGATTGCAAGTATTACAGGAGAAAAGAAACCTTTTGAAGATGTTTTTAGGATGGATGAAGATCTTGAAGTAAAATGTGACAAAGAAAATTTCTCAGAAGAGGAAGAATTGGACTAGTTACAGTAGAAAGAGTTGATGGATGAGTTACTTAATGAGAGAATACAGTCATTTGAAGTTGTCATAGAGATGGAAGATCAAGATCTTATTCTGATGAAGAATAAAGGAATATTGTCTTAGAGAGGCAATCTAATGAATTTGATTAATGTTATTGATGAAGAAAAAATGGAGGAGAATACTAATGCAAATGATGTGGAAAAGATAGCTCTTGAAGAACGTTTACAGAGAGACAACAAGGAGAAATTTATTGAAGAAGAAGGAAATCTACTGAAATATGTCAAGAAAGAAGAAGCCTATGCAAAAGATTTAGCAAAGGGAGAAAGGATATCTGATGATTGGTCAATAACTGGTGAAGGTGTGGAAAATTGTGTAAAATTTCCAAATTTTATTTCAATTGGAATTATTGAGCTACTTAGAAAGTTAGACTTTCAAAGAAGAAAGTTGGAAAAGCAGAGGATATATACTCATGATAAATTGCTGAAAAGGGAAGACAAAGAAATTGTCATGAATGAAAATCATAAGGAAAAGGGAATGGTAATAAAAGTTCAGCAAATTGACTTTATAGAAGAAGGAGTTCATTATTGTGAACTAGATCGGAGAGATATCATTGAAACAGATGATATGGAGGAGAGTTTAAATCAACATATTGATGTGATGACAAAGGAATTGGAGGTAAACTCATAACAGCATATTGATATGTTTCCAAAGAAGGAAAAGGTAATGAGGCCTTATATTTTTAATTCTTATAATTGTTTTATGATTACAGGATTTGATGAAGATGAGAGAGACACGTTTCAAGTTGAAGAGTCAATTTTAGAACTTAAGAAGACTAGAAGTTGCCAAGACAAACATGCTGATGAGGAAAATGAAAAGCATGAATATATCGTGCTTGAGGAAATTAAATTCACTATCAGAACCAGTCAAGGAAGTGAGGGACAATTACTGAGGGTTGTCAAGGAAGAGGAAGGAAAATACGCTGGAATTGATGAACAACATAGTGATGTATTTTTGAGGAATCAAGTACAAAGGGAATTGGACTAAAATTTATTTTTTGAAAGTAAATTTATAAATATTGAACAGAGGTTGTTTGGAAAGTCACAAGAAAGTAAGGATGAAAGGGCGGTAGTCGGAATCTGACAACTTCAAAGAGAATATAATAAACAATAGTTTGAGGATGCATGGACAGAGTACAACAACAAATGGAAAAGTAATTATTATTCAAAAGATAAATTGGACATAGAGATTGAGAGAATAATAAGATTGATGATGAATGTGCCTCAGAAGAAAACAATGGTAAGAAGGCCATGTAGTAGCAAGAGAAAGACAAAATCAGACTGTAAAAGCATAGATAGTGGGGCAAAGAAACATAAAGTGTGGAGACCTCGAGAACAACAATAAACAACAGTAGCGACCAAAGAAAAATTACAAAATAAAGTATGGGATCCAGGAGGACAAAGGATGGGAGCACATGATCTGGAGATCATGATTATTTTAACCTTGGGAGTCTAATGTAGGAGCATCCAACTCAAAAATTTCATTGTATTCTAGTTAACTTAATTGGTCTTGTCTTTTCAAGGAAGTTGGATTCCTATGTATCAAGTTAATGTAATTATTAATGTTTTGAGTGATTAGGAATAGGAATTAATTAAATATTGGGAGGATTTTATAAATGTTCTCGAACATTGGAGAACATGAGAGAATTAGGATAGTTGAGAGTTCATAGGGATTGATAAAGCTTAGATTAGGAATTAGTTAATGATTTTGTGGATTAGAAGGATCCTTAGAGATAAAGAAGATATTTTAGGATTTTGTTGTGAAGGTTATGGATCTAAACCAAGAAATGGGTTACATAACCTTTTGTATAAATGTAAGCCTAAAAGACATAAAGAGAGTTAGTTAGTTAGAGAGTTAGTGGGTTAGGGAATTAGAGTTTAGAGCTTAGATAAGGTTTGACTATAACCCTATGGGGAAGAAAGGAAAAGGCCATTGATGTTGAAGATTAGGCCAGAAAGGAATTATTTTTGTAAATATCTGTTTATTAATACAGATAACTCGATTTCTGAGTTTGTGTGGTGTGACATGAGTGATTAATTGTAAATTGTATGAGAATTAGGTTATTTCCACATAGTATGTGTATGCAGGTGGAGTTCAAACAGAACGTAGAGAAGAACGGGAAAAACATAGCACATAAAAGTATTATAGTGGTCCGATTGTAGTGAAATCAACTGAAGAATCAAGCCGAAGCTCAGGAGAAATAGTGGTAAAAGAGTGTGTAGAAGTAAGCTAAGGAGGAAATCACAAACAAACATCCAAGAAAAAGGAGCAAAGTGAGAAATACACAGAGTCAGATCAGGATTAGAACAATTGAAAACTATAAGGCAAGAACAAATACTCAGACAGAGAAGCCAAGAGGACTATTACATAGTGAAGATAAGATGCAAAAAAATGTAGCAGCAAAGCACAATCATTGGATCAAGATCAACAGACGAGATATAGGGAGATAAACAACTAAGATTAAGTCATGCAAAATAAATTCAAGAAAATGAAGAGATTAGATTCAACCACATGTTAACAGACACGGAGTAGTATTCCGAAGCAGTAAGTAGTATCTCATACGGTTAAAAATTAGTAAATGGTATTCTACCATTTCATGTGATTAACCTGAAGAGTTGACACGTATCACATGATGGAAAGGAGAAATCACTTATCTTGCATGCTATGGATTTGATATCGATCGTGCATGTAATCACTCGATATGGCACGATCACCGTTAGATTGAGACAAGAAAATTACTGGTGGAGATTTGAAGTGAAAGTTGGGCATCGGTAAAGGTGCAAAGTCATGTGAATCGGCAGAATGGTAATTTAATGAAGGGTTAAATGGTTTATCTACAATTTCTATTATACAAGAGTTATAATAGAAATAGAGTGAAATAAATGTATTATGGTTAATGTTGGGTTAAAATAAAACCAAAGTTAAAGGTTTATAATGGTTCAGACTTGGATAGTTAAATCAAATGCTTTTGCATAGAGATTATTGAAGGAGTGTTAAACCTTTATTTAGGAGAATTTTCCCTAAGTATGAGATTAAATCCCTCGGACATGTATATGCCATGCATTTTATATGGAAACTGTGGGTATGTGCGGATTAGGCTGCATCATTTGGTATTGGAGCTAACGCTCTTTGAAATTGAGTAACAAACACATAAATTATTTTCCTCATTTAGACACAGATTAACAGTTTCAACAATGAATTAAGTGAGTTGCAAAAAGGATGATCATAGTAAAGCAGTTTTATCCAGTAGAAGGAAGAACAAGCATGATGAAGATTGATAACAGGTGGTAGGCTGTGATAACAAAGGAATATTGTTTACCACTTGGAAGGGAAATTTTGAGGAAGTTTGAAGTCATATTTATATTGCATTTACTTAGATTTCATGAGGAAGAGATGACTTGTTATTTTTGTAGGGTATTCTATTGTTGAAATTCAAACCATTAACCCAAAATTATGAACTGTGTTGCTGGTGAAATAGATGCTTAGAAAGAAAATAAAGTTTTGCGTAAATTCTAATTTTTTGAGGTTCAGATTCAAAGCATTGCTCAAAGACAAGGATGCATTTTGATCATTCTAGGAATGAGATCCAAATTGATGTGGATTGAAGCCTTGTTCAAGATATGGAGAAGCTCTGTTCAAGATTGATTGTTGTGCACCAGTTGTATGATGAAAGAATGCATAGTGGAAGCATGGAAATGAGAGACGGAACTACAGAATCTATTGACACCTAATCCTCATGATTGGGTGAATATAATGTAAATATATAAATAGGTAATATGAACAGTCATCAAGAGATGAAGTGAACAATCTCTCCCTCATGTATTTAATGAAGACCTACCTGAAGGAATAAACAAGAACCAATTTTTGGTTGAGGAGTTACTGCCTGGTCTAACACGGTATCAGAGCCAACACCTTTTTTTAGTTTCCCTCTGCTTTGTAACACCCTCCTGCATATTCTGCTTATATTATTCCCATGTTCTGCAGGCTGACATCTCTGTCAAATCCCTGCGAAATCTCATTCATTGTTTAATGTATTCATTGAAGTGTGTTACCTCTTGAAGGAGTTGATTCGTTGCATTGGAGCTGATTGTTGCATCAAATGCACTAAAGTCGTAGGTGTTGCGGTGTATGGTACTGCTTCCTAGAGACAGAGGCTGATGGATAGTTTAAGCCTAGAGACAACAGGCTGACAAACAAAGAAGCAGTTTATTCTAGTCGTCTTCCCTCCACGCCGGTATAACAACGCTCCAGGTTCAATCCATTTATGAAAATATTGGTCAATGGTGATCTATATGCTAATTGTATTAATGCTATTTTGAAATGTTGATATGATTAATACCATATGTTGAATGCTACCCATATATATTAGTCTGTTGTATTTAAGTTGCTGGTGAATTTCATGTGACTGGAATATTGCTTGTTGGCTAATTTTATGGTGAATACGCTTTGATGGCAACCCGGAGGTCGCGTGTTCCATTGGCGGCATGAATTAATGTTGGATTCATAATTTCTGCCCTGAATTCTTCTCATGAAGTGTGGATTTCTTCTTATGATGCACTGATTCGACCTATCTTGAAGAAAAATGGTGAATTGTTCGGCTAGTTAACACTATCTCTTTGTGTTGAATGTATACGCTGCTCCATATATACACTATTGAATGTATACGTTGCTCCTGGTATATTTTTAATGTTGGTCTTGGAATAAGCATTGTAAACAGGCCGTTTTGGGACTTTAAACACTTTATTCAAAGCCAGATAAAGTAATCAATCTGTTGGGTGGAGGAAAGTATTTGTAAAACATAGAATCTGCTACAACCTGAATGAAACATGTGTTAGGTACAATAATGAATGCATGCGCTAATCTATTTTTGCCAGAGTGAACATGATGTAGTTGACTTACATTGGCTTGTTAGTGTAGTTTTTGCAGTAGCGACTGTTGTGAGGAGCTATAGCATGAAATATCAGTGCCCATACTAGGCAAACAGACAACAAATTTTGTTGTTTTCTTGCTTCCTGTACAGTGGAGAATAGGGTGTGGGACAAAGATTTAGAACATAGTTTTGACACTGATGAATGTAAAACAGGGTGCTAAATGGATTTGCATTATTTTTTAATAATATACACTAAGAGTCAAAAGTTTTTAAATTGTAATTTTATTTTATTTTTGTTTAAAAAAAAAAAATTACCACCAGGAGTACAATTTTACAATATATTGGCAGAAGTATTTTTCTATCAGCAAAAGTAAATTTTTTTATAGAATGCATTCAATCATATCCATGGTGGGAATAGTTCTCACTGGCAAGGAGAACTATCCTGAATGGTCCCCGATGATAAAAAACACCATCATTTTCAATGAGTTGTGGAAAGGAGGGTGTGTCGAAGATGGAGACAGTGAACCAGTACAGCATACCTCAGACAAAGAGCTCATCATTTGGGAAAACAAGAACAGCAAATCTTATGCATTAATTTTAGCATCTGTAAATGAAGAGGTGAGTCGCCATATTTTTTCATATTCAAATACCTTTGAAGCCTTACTAAAGCTGAAAGAACTCTATGACTCACATTCTGCACTTGAAGTTGTTCAACTCATGATTAAACTCTTCACTTTTGAATTGCAAAATAATGATCCTCTTGCTCTTGCATCTGAAGTAAAGTCTATAATGCATTATATCAAATCCACTAAGGTTGAATTGGATATTCCTCTTATAACTTTTCTCAAGGAATTTTATCCTACTTACTCCAATTATCTTGAGTCATTGCAAGCAAATGAAAATCTCAAAGATATCACCTTTAACTCTCTTGTGAAAAATTTTGTTGAAAGAGAGAAAGCTTTTGGAAACGACACAACCCTTGAATATTCTGAAGAGGTTGTGTACCTTGCTCATAAAGAAAAGCATCCTGCTCAAAATTCTTCAAGAGGAAGAGGTGGTCAAAGAGGAAGAGGAAGATATTTCAGAGGTAGCGGGGGGCAGACATTCTCAAGGAGAAAAGGCATATTTGCACTGCATTCGCTACAAAATAAATGGATCACATGATGACTCTACATGCAATCTACCATGGGACAAAATTGAGCAGAAATGAAACCAACAAAAAGGTAAAATTGATGATACAGGCAAAGGTAAAGCACCTGAATCCACTCACTATGTTGTGGCACAATGTAATATCGGAGTAAATGAAAATTTATTTAATTCTTCACTTGCTTCTTGGAAAAATGATTGGTTGCTTGATTCAGGAGCAATCTGCCACATGACTCAGAGAAAAGATTTTTTTGAAGAATTTACTGACAATGTTGATGGAGTAGTATACTTTGCAAACCAATCAAAAATCAAGCCATCAAGGCTTGGAACAATCAGGCTTAAATTGCTTGGTCTACCAAACTTTCTTCTACACCATGTTCTATATCTCCCACAAGTGAAGAGAAACTTGTTGTCCTTGGTTCACATCCACCAGCAAGGTCACTCCTTTCATATGTTTGATGGCAAGCTTGAGGTGAGAAAAGCATCTGACCACTCACTTGTCATGAGGGGAATAGAAGAAGAAAGACTTCTCAAGCTGCAAGGAACCTCTGCTCGTGCAGAACATTTCTCATACAATTCTCATCATGAAGAAGGTACACTTCC